>WURS02042151.1:0-11229 GCA_011762765.2 Rhinocypha anisoptera
TATGTGGAAAATGCTAAGTTTTTCTTCTCTCACCATGAAGGAGTTCCACCAAGTTAAGCCTGAGACGGTTTCCTACTGAGAATATCATATTGGGCCAATGTTAAAAATGATCATGCATATATTAAAAAGATTAAAATCTATTAAATAGCCACTATTAATTTTAAAAATAATCTCATCTTCTCAATTGAATAAAAAATTTTCTCTGAAACCATGAAATGTACTACTATATGTATAGCCAAAAACTGCAAGTTAATACAAATTGGTAGACATAGAGCAAATAAGAGAGATCAAAACTAAATTCAGTAAGCATGAATTTGGAGGTCTGCTAATCAAATCACACCCAATTAAATCAAGCATTGTATGTGTTGATCCTTTGATATTGCAGTAACTAAACATTTCAATATGAAACCTTATGAGCTTGCTATGGCAAAAACTTATATCTGGGGGAAAGTGAAATACTACATTTGCATTCAACACAGTCCATCTTGCCCCACATCAAAACTATTTGTATGTAGTTGAAACAATGTACTGTTTACAACAGGAGTTTGTGCCTGCAGGAGAGAACAGGCAATGCACCTTCAATAATACCCTCCTAGTCCAGGCAATCTTCTTCCTGCTCGTCATACATCTACCGAAATGAAATATTTTAATACACTTTGTGCCAATTAACAGGAAGAAATTCCTTAAGGAATTATTACTCAACATTTCAATGAATTTTACACATCCATGCAATATTGATTTCTACAGTTTGAACTATAGTATTTGCTGTGCCCAGAAACTAATCAACCTTTTCGAAAAATTTGTTTTGGGTAATTTGACATTAAAGAAAACCAAAGAATTCAATAAAGTAAATGATGAAAAACACTTTATATATACAAAAGCATTATTTCCAACACATTTATTTACATATCTTCACAGAAGACAAAACATAGTGATAGCACAGTTGATTGCAACACCATAGTGTGGGGAATAATCAATCTGATACAAATTCACTTGTATATTGATGTGTAATACTCCTCTTCCAGGTCATAAAGATCTGCTGCCATGTCATCACGTAAACTCATTAGCTTTTGGTCACATTCCTGTTGTTTTGTTCTAAACAATTTTGAGTTTTGAGCTATGGCTTCATTTACTGAAGGGAAGTCATTTAATATCAAATATTGTTTTATGTCAGAGACAAGTTTCATGAGAGATTCACCGGCCCTAACCTGAAAATTAAAATAGGAGTGGTAAAAGTGTTGTGGAGAATATATTAGAACATATTAGTTTGAAATAATATGTGCTTACAATGTTGGCCGCTCTCACATGCATTTCAAAATGGTCCTTCTCACATTGAGTCACCCGCGTTAGTTGCGTGTCTGTATCCCCTTTGGCCAGTTTCACTATTTCTATAAACGAGGTTGAATAGTGCATGAAATTAGTAAAATATTGCAAATTTTCTACACATTAATACACAATAACTTCAATCTATGACTGTACAATGAAGTGCTCCCTTATTATTAGTTAGTCGTCGTCTAGGAAATAAATTTGCTCAAAGTAACAAACATTTTAAGAGGCTGAAATGTGATCCTGGCTGTTGATAAAACCGTATATTCAACGAACAACTAAAGGCAGTAGTTGTTAAATAATATCGTAACATAAATCAATAAAAAAGTGATACTGTAAAAAAGTACAAAATACTGGAATCCTGTATTTTCATATAAAATACACACAAGTTAGGTATTAATCAGTAATTTCTTTTACAAAGAGCATTTTTCTATTTTAACATTATACTATTTAGCTGAATTATAATGCCTCAATTTGGCGAATGCGGTGCGTGATTTAAATACGCAAATACCTTCAAAATTCTCCAACATTGACTTCACGTCATCTTTCAGTCTTGTTGTGTACGATTTAAGGAGGGCTTCCTTGCTTTGAGGAAGAGTCCTTTGGTGCGTCATAAATGACGATATGAAGTACGCTTCTCGAAAGAACAGGGAATAACGGGAAAAAAAATGTCAGGTACGAAAGGAACGAAATTAAGATTGGACCTTCGAAATCAACAAATTGGTCATTCAGCGTTACTCCACGGCCCACGATTCTCTACTGTTTCAACCTGCGATATACAGCGATATATGTTGGGTAATATCGATAGGATAGAATCGATAAGGGCAGCCATTACGCATGATATTCTTTCTTCCGGTAGCCACGTTTTTGGTGGTGAACTGGGAGGTCACTTGCGAAAACTAATCGGTTTTAATAATAGACATCCCTAGGTTTCAAGCTTAGAAAAATGGTACAAAAAAAGGTAAACATGGTAAATTCTAGTATTTTAATATAATCAGTGTTTGATGAAGTACTTTGTCATATTTTTAGATGTATGCATGTCAAGAGGCATGTGTTTGATACAGTTAATTTGTTGCATTTTGTAGCCGAAGAAGAAGGGGAAGAAGGTAGCAGCAGCACCCTTGGCCGTAAAGAAAACGGAACACAAAAAAATTGTTAATCCCTTATTTGAGAAGAGACCACGTAATTTTGCTATCGGTATGTATCTGCCCATGCTGCCTTATTGAACCTGTACAAAGTTTTATGATGACCGTATTTGCTATCTTAAAGATTTGCTGATGAAAAATTCTCTACCACCTTATTTTATATCTGAGGCACATTGAGGTGCGGTATTTCCCCGTTTCTTGATAACATGTAATTATATGGAAATATTTACTTTTCAGGTCAAGATATTCAGCCAAAGCGGGACCTAAGTCGTTTTGTGCGATGGCCGAAGTACATTCGTATCCAGAGACAGAAGGCAGTTCTTCAGAAAAGGCTGAAAGTTCCACCCTCTATCAACCAATTCAGTCAAACACTAGACAAACAAACTGGTAGGGTATACATTATCAGTTTTTAACATTTAATCACTCCTGGTTGTGCTGCGCATGCAGTATTCCAGTTAGATACTTTAATAGCATGATGTTGATTTTTTTTATTAAATGTAAGAAGTCGATTTCTTGCCGCTTATTTCCTGACGACATTAGTTTGTCAGATGAGAGATGTTAATCCGTGACTTGTTTAGTGGAAAATCTTGTAGCCTCATCTGTAACGTTTTGGCCGTGAGTTTGTTCATTTAGAATTTCATTAACTATTAATTTTATTTCTTTGCTCAATTTGCCTCATGAACACAATAAGGAGTTACATATATGTAACTTTTTGCTACCACTCTATCTGCAATTTAGGTTTACTGGGTAATCAAGTTTTATAACTATATAGTCTCCCCAGTCGTTTTGTATTTCTTTAACGGCTTATACATGCAAAGCGTAGACGCATGCCAAATTAATATTTTCCATTGAGGTCTTTCTTGATTTATATATTTTAAATAAAGTATCTCCGCAGTTTATGAAATGTTTGTTCAGTGTACATTGTAGTGACTGGGTTTTTGTTATGAAAAGTGGTTCATTTTTCGTTACCTAGTAACTTTCTTGTTCAACGTTATGTGATATTAATATACATATATGAATTCTCAAAACTTACATTCACGTTTTCCCTATAATTTTCTGTATCTTGCGATTCTGTTGATTTTTTAGAGGTGATTGGATCTATATACCTTCTTGGGTATTGAAAACGATAAATTTTAATAAATAAATTTTTAGAACCTTATTAATCATAAAATTTTCTAAAATGTTCATACAAGTAATATTTCCACTCATAGAAATCGCCTTGTACATAAGAAATAAAATTGCTCAGATACTAAGTTTGATTTAAAATGCGACCCACACAACGTCCAATTGTTGATTGAAAGTTGTATGAGTGAAATTTTGAAACTGTTAAAATATCTATGTACAGGACATGGAATTATTGTAGTCTCTTTAAAAAATATTACTAATGTAAATTTAATTACTCACTTTCTATTGTTATTTTACTGGCTGTGTTAGGTTGGTGGGGGGCATGTCTGCTTCTTAAATCTTCAAGGTTGCTCTTGTAAGTCCTGGGATGGTTGCTTTCAAATTGTAATTGTTGTTAAATGTGAAAGATTGGTCCTAATTTTGCTCTAATATAGGGCAAATTATTATTGTTACTCAGAAATGAAACAATTGCAATTGGAGTTAAAAAAAAATAGTGCATTGGTAACTCAAAATATTCATCCTGTGTGATACACCTTGTGAAAGCCACCCCAACACATGGGATGGCTTTCGCAGGGTATTGTATTGGTGCAGAAGTTGAAAAATATTTTTATATACATATGTAAGTTTTAAAATAATAGCAGTAAAATTTGTTATATTTTCTTTGGATTGATTTACCAGTTTCTTCTCTTTAAACATCTCGTACACTACTACGTGCTTTTTTTTTCTTTTTCATGTAACAGCTTTAAATTATACTTTTCTAAATTATACACTTCTAAATACAGAAAGATCTCTCTCGTGTGGCAATGGAATTTCACTCTTATTGTTTTATGGCAAAAAATTACTTTCCACCTCTGTTTGAATTATGCTGCATTGCTTATGTATTTGTTGCCATTTTAATCCCGAGCTACTTCTTAACTGTGGTAAAGGATTCAAATAATGAGAATCCAAAGAACTTAATAGGAATGTAACATTTGAGATGTGGTTTGTGGATGTTAGTATGCCCATCTGTATCAATGTGGTAATGAATTACACATCCTCACCCGATCGCAGTATGTTTGGTGGTCTGGCTTGAGGTGGGTAATAAATTGATGGTGGTTTGAGTTACAAATGTTGGATCACCTCCCTCAACACATTCAGATGCGTGCTATTCTTCTCTTGGCAACCTTTGGAAATAGGTGCAGTGCAGGCATTTTGGGGAGGAATGTCCTTAATGAAAGTGTAAACAACACACCTTATGATCCATGAGCACTTGGTTCATATTAGAGGGACAGCTGATACCTAATAGGCAATATGAATTTGCCAAATAACGGTCTTTGCAATGCATGAATGTAAAATAATTCATTCATTGTCTGAATACAAAAACGTTCATTTTCTAATATTATTTTTTCACTGTAAAGCCCGTGTGACATGACCCAATTTATTTTCTAATCCATTGGATTGTGGTATGTTTGTCACGTGCCAATTTCCACCCCAATATTGTTCGTACAATTTCACGTACAACTTCCCACCCAATCTGGCATTTAGAGCATATTCTATTTTCTGGATGCCAATCTCCAATCGTCTTGCCCTGGTGGAGAAAAATGTGACTCGAAGGAAAACATCCAGTTTTAGGTTCCAAATTTCCTTTATACTAATATAAGTGTACAATACTTATATCTTTTCACCAGTTTTAGTCATGATTTCCACAGTTTACACGTGGAATTTGGAAACAGTTATGATTCTAATCGAGCTCTTGAATCCAAGAGTGCTTCTACAATATGAAGTTGTGACATAATAAGTGTAAAATCAGGCATGCACAGGCGATTATTATTTTGACGGATTATTAATTCTATAAAACTGCTGGCAATAGTGTCAGAAGAAAGGCTAAAAACAGACTTGACAATTTAAGGATAGTTCCTTTGGTAAAATCAACAGTTTACTGTTGAAAATTTCCTCTTTCCCCTGGATTGAACCTCTTGAAGATTGAAGTTCTTATCATCCTATCATTTTCAAAGTTTTTTTAACAATCATAAATATATTTTACAGGAAAAACTTTTCTTTTTTTGGGTGCTACTCCTTACGATCACAGTATTCAATCTTTTTTTATACAAATCTGGTGCACTACCGGATTATTTGGGTTTATCCACCTAATATTTGTCACAATAATAAATTGGCCTGTGTCACATGGGCAGTTGATTTGTTAAATTAGATGTGCTGGGGAGGGGTTTGCAAGGTGTGCTATCATTAGTAGCAATCTGGATTGAAACAAAATAGAAAATAAATACACAGTTGCTTTCCATTATATACTGTATTAAATTTTTTTCAATTGGGTACATATTATCCTGGAGTGGGATATCCACCATTTTTGTACAGAAATGTCTTGTGGAAGGTAATGGAAAACAACTATAAACTCATTAAAAAAATAAGTGGTGCAACATATATTTAAACACTTCTTGGTTTTTTGAAATATTGAAAAACTATGATTTATAGAGGGTTGGGGCAGCTGTTTTAATTTCAAGTCTCATTTTGCAGGGATTTTTATTGCATACAAATTATCTGCTTGCCCTGACCCTTTTTTTTTGTCTTAGTTTCTTCAACATTTCAAATAAACTGATTTTCCTCCTTGAGTGCCTAAAAAAAATAAATGTTGCACTAATTATTTTTTAAATCACTAGTTATGAGGTTTTTATATTACCTGTTACCTTTCCCAGGACATCGCTAAAAGACTGGTGACAAATTTTTCAGTTGTAAAATGTCAAATGGCCTGGACTATTCTTGTAACTATGTTAAATGTAATTGCAGTTAATTAGCACATTGCATTATGTAATATATTTTGTTACTTGGCAATGGTTTTGTGTACGGTGGGCATTTTCATTGCATCTACTACTTAACCTTTGTCGCTACAATTACTCGGAAGGCCCCTCGCTCCCTGCCTGCTGTCATTGACTGTCATGGGGTCGAGGTCCTATGATCGTAGAATGGTGGCTACGAGTGGCATTTTAATTGTAGGCAGTTTGTCTTTGATGATTATGTGGATAACGAGCACACCTGTTTGCCAATGAGATGCATTGTCTTATTTCAGCAAAGCAGCTCTTCCGTATTCTTGAGAAGTATCGTCCGGAGACGGCAATAGCGAAGAAGGCGCGCCTCCGTGCCAAGGCAGAGGAGAGAATAGCGGCGGAGAAGAAGAAGGGCCCTGCACCTCCCGTTGCTCCCACGAAACGGCCAAACACTGTGCGAATGGGAACCAACACGGTGGTGAAGCTCGTGGAGCAGAAGAAGGCCCAAGTGGTGGTGATTGCGCATGATGTCGATCCCATCGAGGTTGGTTTCCATTTTGCATGGCTCAAGTTGTTTCGAATCGAGGGGGTGATTGATGATGTATTTATTTATGCCATTCACAGAGGATGCCTCCTCCCAGCATATAGCAAATGCTGTACTTGAAAACTAATTTTACCAAGTGGAGTATTCTGATTGCCAGGCTGTTGGTTCTTTGTTTTTTATTTGTTTCTGAACCTTTCCTGCTTTGAACGAAGAACCATATTTTTTTGGCACCAAGTTTGTATAAGTTACATATGGCCCAGGCAATGTTGCCTCTTCATAATCTGGAATGGTGCTTTTTATATAAAAACTACAAAATCTAGTCTAGCACTCTATACCCTGCAACATATTGCAGGATATCGGGTGTTTATTATATATGGCGGTATTGAAACACAACTTCATTATCCACACGACAAGTGGATAATGAACCTACATGTATCAATATGCTGAACTTGCACAAAGTTATGCGTTCCATGGTCGATCTTATTGGTAGTGGTTGCCCAATTTGGGGCATGTTATCCACATCTGCAGAAGAGGACTGTTGTGAAATTGTTTATTTTAACTTAAACCATATTTTAAAAGGAATCATCTTTGATATTTCTTTTTCGTCTCCAAAATTATAGTTTTCATCAATAAGCTGCATAATTACTTGGTGTAAATTATTGGACTCAAAACTGATATGCATTTGATTGGCATTTGTACTCCACATACATAACTTTCCCCATTAACAATATAAGTGGAATATTTTGCATGACAATGGGGGAATTGGAATTTTCTATAATCGTTTGTTGGCACATTTTGCTTCTTTTTAATAGAACCAGTTCTTTTAGTCATAATTTGGGAATAGGGTGTTGAATACATGTCTGTTCATAATTGTATTTTTAAATGGATACTACTATTGAATGGAATAATTTCATTATTGAATATTGTTAGTGAACTTGTGAGAACATGTACATATAATATAAGCACACTCCTTTTCAAGAAAGTTACCTCCAACCTCTGAGGAAAATTTCCTCCAAGTTCGGATTTGACATACATTTGCTGACATGCTGCACACAAGTTTAAATAAAAGGTAGTTTCAATTTTCAGTATGTGGCAATAAACTGAGAATACATTTTTCCCATCCAGCCCGGGTAGTTGAGTCTGCTGCATTACTATACATATTTAGTGCGTCTGAAGAAAACTTCCACTGAATATTTACTACGTTTATTATTATTCCATAGTAAAGGCTGATTAATAATTTCCACCATGAATGAATTGGTGATGCGGAAGTTTTGTTTTTGCTCAAAGTGTATAACAACAATGACAATTATTATCAATAATAGCACAAGCAATGGTGGTGATAGAAGAGCAGACCACTTGCCTTTTGACTGTGGAATTAGTTTTACAAGGAGTATGTTTTCTATTTATCCTTTTATTTATTCTCGAACAAATCTAAAACCTTTTTAGTAGTCAATATTCCTTTTGGTGGTGATGGTCCTGGGCTGCCCAACCTCTCTATCTCAGGCACATGAAAAGAGATGGCAGTGTAGTTTCCTTGCCCTGCCTTGAGTTACCTTACCTGCACAGGGGTGGGGGAGGTTTAAATGCCCCCCCACCTTCTAAAATCTCTGGGCAGGACACAAACTTCGATGATCCCTCAGCCTTTCTTTTTATGGAGGGGGCTCTCTCTCAGCCCATCCATTTTATTGCCCTCTTCCCGAAACATCATTAGGCATTGTGGTCAGATCAAGTGTCACCTTGGGACTAGGAAGCTTTTTGACTCTGACCTGGTAACTTTGTTTTGGATAGGATTGGCCAAGAGGATGAGTTTTCCGACCAAATTTTTGGGTAAACAATTGAGAATAAGAGCTTGCTTCCTATGTCAAGGTCAATATCATTGTGATGTTTTGGCCTAGCTGGCATTATTGACATACTCGTGTGATGAACAAGCTGACGGGAATCATGACTGATTAATCTGATGAAATATGAGTAATATACTAATCTACAGACAATGGAAAAAATTTCCCTATTTTGCTGCAGTTTCATTAGGTTTTTTTGTTTTGTAAAACTAAAGTAATTCTGCCAGGAACCAGAACAGCCTGATGTAAGTTCAATACATAAAATATGTATAGAGTATCACTCATTTAATGTTGTTATGGCACATCCAAGATATCTTGATCTCTGATGGACATAACACTGACAAATCATCATGAATGTCTCGCAGCTGAGACATGCCTTGCCATGAGTGAGAGAGAGAAAGCTACCAAAACAAACATGGTGTACATCAGATGCTCTTTCAAATACAAACTACAAGCTGGTTTTTTACGGTAGTCCACAGAGATTCACTCTCATAAATGCACAAGGCACTCTAAAGGCCACCTTGCACACGGTGCATGATATTGTCGGAAACGTTATCTCCCAAAATAGCTGAATCATGCACGAGAAAAATAGAACATGTTCTAATTTTTTCTCATAATGCCTGTGCCTCACCCCCTGTCACACACCCCTGTGGTGGCTTGCAGGGTATTATGTAGATGTAGATATGATCAGCGCTCGTCGGCCATGTTTGTTATGTGAAATGTGGAGATACCACTTCAAAGCTAAAAAATCTTATTACAATAAGTTAATGCATAGTACCGTGACAAGCAGGTAATCAGAAAGCATATTAAAGTTGATAGATTATAAAATGTTTTGTGTTCAATTATTTATTCAAGCCCTGGGAGACAAATAGTCTGAAATCTAGAAGCGTAAAGTGTTTTATTTAAGGGGTGGTATTCCGGTGACATGTAAAACTTCGGCTCAGTTGGTAGCATTGTCAAAATGGCAGATACAGACAGGTAGTGCTACCACAGGCATGTGCATGATATATCATGCACCGTGTGTGTAAGGCAAATTTTCATTGCCGGAACCTGTCGTGCACGAGATATCGTTTCCAACGAGATCATGCACGTGTTCATGCGCATGATATGCACCATGTGTAGTGGTCTTAACTTATTGCTACGACGTGGATTTTTTATATTGTGGTGATTCAATACAAATTATGTACAACCATATGATGTGGACAATAATGTTTTGTGGTCGCAGTGTCTCTATGACCTCTTCCTTCCTTGGTCATGCTCATTTGTCCCATGCGATTCATTATGTGCTATGTAGCCCTTATTGGAATTCTCTTTCATTATTGCAATAAAAATAAAACTAAAAATTACTTAAAAATAATTTGACCATATATCTGATCATTTTTACAATAGCATAATATATTTTAAACCATTTTTCATGAAGTACCCGTATTTTCCTAAAAAAAATTCCAGACATCCACTTCAGGTGATTCCATGAGCATGAGTTTCATTCAGTTTCTTGAATTTAATCCAAAGTCTTATTTAATAATCTAAATCTTAAAACTGCATTTGTCCAAGTGGATTTGGACATCCAGAAAGTGAGACGTACTTGACTTCAGCTTCGTAGGCAGATTTGTTACATAGGGTGCAACACACAACAAATGTTGCAATGCAGCTCTGCCTCTTGGATGGTCTGTATCGCTCGCAATCCACAAAAAATAAAAATCACAGACAAATAAATCGACAAGCTTCACGTTTTAGTTACTTGCCTGTTCATAGAATGAAGAAGGGCTTTAAGTGGTGAAAACTTTTGTTTCATTTGGCCAGACAGTTACAATAAAATGTTTTATATCTCTTTCAACAATTTATTTTGTATCAATTTTAATAGGATAAGAGTTGACACATTAATGAAGGGTTAATTCCAGTAATGTTAAAGTTCGGTTTCAATGTATATCCCATTGGTGATTTTACTTTATTTTAAAGTATCGGGTTTACATCAAAGGTTGAAAAAATGGGCACTTTGCTTATGACCTAATAACTTGTTAAGAGAAGATTTAAAACAAATTTCATACACCATACGATGCAGTATGCTAAAATATTGTATGTTTACGTTGAGATAGGTGGACCTCTTACCTTGTTACTATAACTGCTGTTTAAACTCTGGTATCCATTATTTTGTACTCCAGTAATGGTGGTTGGTATCTTACCTTATTACTGCAAAATACAGTAGACTCTCGTTATTACGAAGTTCACGGGACCAAAATATCGGAGATTCGTAATAACATTGTTCGTAACAACAGTTTTTATATAAACATTGCAAAAAATATCCATTTGCTTCTTTTTTTTTTTGAGATATTTAATCTTTCCTGTGTTACAATCGTGCTGTGAAATAATATAAGACGTTTAAATAACAATCAAATTATGTGCAAATATATGAAATAAAATCTAATTTGTTGTTCGAAAATCATTCAGTCATGTGTATAAGAATGTTATTTCACTGATTCATTAATGATATA
>WURS02042161.1:0-26285 GCA_011762765.2 Rhinocypha anisoptera
GGGTGTTGTATCTGCTGAGTTAATATCTCTAACATCTTATTTCTCAAGTGTTTACTTCACTGAGATGCATTGTTGTCTTTTTCATGCCAGTATTGAGGAGAGGGGGGGAGGGGTGGAATATTGTCAGATTTGTTTGAATATTGCTTGAATCTTCTACATGGGAAAATTAATGAAATACGTAATGAGAAGATAATAGATTAATGATAGTGTAATTAGAAATATTTACCAGTGAATTATGACAATTTGGTAGAGAAAAAGAGTCTAAATTTTAATCATATCTCTTCAAAAATCTATAGTTGAGCTTATCAGAGTTTTTCAAAGTTCTCTTCCCAATATTTTGTTGAAAATTAACCCAGATATTGATGAAAATCAGTAATTTATAAATGTTACTTTATTTTAAAAAGCTGGATCCACAGAACCATTGAAGTAGACTATGGGAATTGTGTATATAAAATATCTTGGATAAACATAAGATGTTCCATTGGTAGCATTAATGCAAATAAATGACCCTTTAAAACTTTTTATTTTACAGCTGAGGAGAAAAATGACAACAAGCAGTACATTTGTCGTGATTGCAAATCCAGTTTTTCATCAAAAGGAAATTTAATAGGTGGGGGTAATTAAGTAACTTAAGCACAGTACAGTTAGATTTATGACTTAAATTTCTATCCCTTATTCATTCATGACCATAAATAATAATTTTAGGAAAAAAATTGGTTTTCGTATTTATTTACTATGATTTGTGTACAGTTAATTCAATTTATTTATTTAATAACCATAATCATTTTACCAACAATTTAATTTTTTTCACTAAAATTTTCATAGACCTTCAACCTATGTCCGAAAACATTTTTATTAAGGAAACACACTGGATAGTATATATTATGTTAGTCCTTTAACCCACTACAGAGAAAATCCTATTCATAAAGCGACTACTTTATCCTATTCCTATTCATCCGACTCCTATTCATAACGACTATTCCATCTCTACCTTTAATTTGTCTTTTTGCTTCAGTGATTACTGCTCCTAGGGAATGAGATGGAAAACTGTTTCATCTGCCTCCACATCAATGCACCACAAGGACACAAGAATGTATTATGTAAAATTGGCCATAATTGGGTTTAAAATTCCAACTTTTCATTTTATATAAAACAATATAGATAAATTCTAAATTGGGATTTATTGAGGGAATTTTGAGTTTATCAACTTGGAAAGCATGGCTTGTTGTTATATCTTCAGTAATTTATACCAAAAAACATTTTTTCTGTTTTATTGCTCCAGCAAATTTTCTCTAATTTAATTTCTTTACTGGCATGTATATTGTAATAATACAACATATTCTTATGTCATTATCTCTTTCAAGAACAACACTGTAACCTGATGATGGTTACAAATGAACATGTTACCTTAATTATTACATAACAAACTGCACAACCAATACTGAAGTTTCTTCATGGCTGACAAAAACAATTTCTTAGTGCCTACTGCAATCATTTTCCTGATGGTGTTTACAAATTGGCACTTGAGAGTGTGAAAAATACACTTATATGTAGTTTTAAGAATGCAAAGAAATCTTTTTAATGAAAATTTGTTGCAAATTATGACTATTCTTCAGGAAATGGTGTATTTCTGAATGGAAGCCCAGTCAGAACTCATGTTTAAGGCAACTTCATTGGTCTTGCACAAACTTTCCTTCCCCATGCATCAATTCCTTACCTTTTTTTTAATCTTGTGGCTTCTGAGACTCTAAAGTGTTTCATGAAATGTTATATCACTAATCATTATTTTATCTGACACACTATAACCTTTTCACCACAGTCTCACCTTGATGGAGTGCAGTAGCTAAATTAGTTAATATTTTGGTTCTCTTGCTGTCCCTTATTGATCATTTATGTCATTGTTCTATCTTAATGTACTTAGTAACAACCTCTAGCTCTCCAGAAAGAAAATGAATTTGAATTTTGACACGTAACTCGCTAAATTTGTGCATTAGGCTCACTAAGCTCAAGTGCAAACATATATTCTTCTCCTTGTTCTAATTTAAACATTGTTAAAGCTCTCAAAAGACTTTCACAGAGTATGAGAATACCTCTTGCTCCTGGGATGATACTGAACTGCTAGATTCTATAATATTGGTGTTTTCAATTGGATGCTCTCAAATTCTTTCCTCATATCTGATTCTTTTTTTTCCTCTTGTTTTAACTTGTGTACTCATCTAACTGGCATTCTTCTCACCTCCAACGAAATCCTCTTTTTTTTATAAAGTGCACATTCGTCGTCACACAGGAGAAAAACCATATGTTTGTGATTATTGCGACTCCCGCTTCAGCACAAAGGGAAACTTGAAACGGCATGAGAAAGTCCATTTGGGAATAAAGCCCTGGGAATGTACCACTTGTGGCGGACGGTTCACCGAGAAGAAGTCTTTGAAAGTGCACATGAGAAGGCATACTGGAGAAAAGCCATACCAGTAAGCACCGTTTTTGCTTTCGTACAGTTCCAACTCTCATTTTAAAATAAAGGTGAATTCGAAACAACATCTATTTTCTGATCAAGAAAGAAATTCTCTATGTTGTTGGACCTTTTAGTGCCTGCAGGCCAATCTATCGACCCCATTTTTTTAAACAAATTTTTTTTCTAAATTATTCAGAAGACAAAAAATATAAATAAAATGAGTTATCCTACCCTGAGAGTGTTTAGGATGTAAATAAAAAAAATTAACAGCTACACATTTACAATAATATATGCATATAAGTACATAATTGTAATAAAATACCTCTATTGGGACCAAACTACTCAAATACCAACAGCACCCGGTATTCCCAGGTGGTTACCCATCCATGTTCCAACTGGGCCCAATGTTGCATAACTTTGGTAATCAGATGAGAACCGGTGTATTCAAATTGGTATGGGCAATTTTTTACCAGTGTCAAATGTTCAGTATTGTCATTTTTATCATTTATAATATTATTATTATTGTTGTTGTTTTTTAGGTGCAAGTTATGTTCAAAGAAATTTTCCCAGAGTGGAATTCTACAGTCACACATGGCCATGCATCTTAACCAAAAAGCTCATTTATGTGAGCTATGTGGCAAATCATTCCGTCAGAAATCCCAGTTGTGTTTGCATACCCAACGCCATCAAGGCGTGCGCAAGTATGACTGCACACATTGTTCTGCAAAGTTCTTAACCAAAGGTAAATAATTTTTTCATGAAGTGTATGAAGAAAAACATTTAATTATGTAATAGATGGAAAACAGAAAATGTGATAAGAAATAATTATAGTCATTATTCTATTCATGCAATACTGTATTGTTGCTAGTTGTATGTGATTTCTCTTATTAATGGACTGTGTGATGTGTTCCTGGTTTAAAAACCTGCTATGATTACTCCACTTTTTAATACATAACAACTACTATTATTGAAATTTTGTGTCACTTGATGTTATGTCTATATCTATTTAGCTGCTAAATTTAAAAAAAATCACCTTGGTGCTCCTCATTTTAATGAAGAATGTTGATCTTAACCTTTCCAAAAGTTTACTCTACTTTGAAGGAATGCTTTTACACTCTACAGTGATGTCTTTGGTACCACAGAAAAAAATATATATATTTTATTTCATCACACTATGATATTCACTCATATGGTTGAGATTAAAAATCTGGCTTTCAAAACAGGTGACATGATGAGGCATAAGCGCACTCATACTGGTGAAAGGCCTTTTGAGTGTCCCCTTTGTGGAAAAACATTCACTCGACAGCAGTCTCTCAATGAGCACAAGAATCGTCATGATGGACACAGGCCATATAAATGCAAATACTGCAGTAAAGGTGGGTCCTACTAATTTGTCTCTAAACCCATTTCTTGTCACATGAGGAGGGAACATATGCATGGTATGATTATATTGCTAAGAATTTCTTTAACTTTTTGCTATGTAAACATTAAAGTAATTTCAAGAAGAGGGTAATAGTACTATGCAAACTTTTTTTAAACCCTATAGTTTCAGGCATAACTTTATGTATTCTATTCTCAATTAGTGACAAAGTAGTTTTTTATTCTACTGGAGTTCCACAACTCCTATGGAATAAACAATTATTATTTTACTAGTTTAAAAAAATGCAATTACAATGGAATTTTTTTTGCAGATTTTGCAGAAATGTCAGCATGCTATAAGCATATTAAAAGCCATGAACAGTCTAGTCCTAAAGGTTAGTAGAGCCATCTCTAAAGAGTTTTATATAATCCAGTGAAATGCATATGAGTGGTGCATTTAACCTCAGTACTGCATTTACATAATTTCCACCCTAGTTTTTCCAATAACCAATACCAATAACATATCGAGAGGGGGATAATATGAGATAACAATGAATTTTTTTTAAATCATGGGGTCCAAAAAATTATTGCTCTAAAATAAAAGGCAACATTGTTTACTGTGATTAATAATTATATATTTATTTTGTCCAAAGATCACATAACTACAAAATGCAGTTGAGGATATAAGACACGTCTAAAAAAGAAAATTATAACACAAATATACATATATACAAAAATACAGAAATAGATACAATTATTATAGGCCAGGTAGTAGAGTAATTTAAGTAGTCATTTGCAGAGTAACATAATTTTGAGAATAAGAATTCTCTCACTTTATTTTTTTAATTCAGAGTAGGAGTTAGTTCTTTTGATGTTGACAGTTAGTTTATTAAATAAATGAAGTCCCATATTTTTGGGACCAAAAGCCACCCATATCCATATTTAAGCCATCGCCATATCCAAGAGCCATCCATATTTATTCATATTAACTACAATAATTTTATAAATAATATACTTATATCAGTCTGTGTACATTATTGTGGCATCTGTATCTTGCTCCATAATTTCAGGCAGTAGCTATTTTTCCAAGACAAAAAGGTGAATTTTACATGTTTCCATTGGAATAGCTTTTTATGTTTGAGATAGGTAATGAAATTTACACAGATAAGAGATTTCCTAATTATAGGGATCATAGAGAATTATGCTAGGGCAACTTAATATTTTAAACATTTCCTTTCAAACTGGGTTGATTCTGGCATTTCTTAACAGCATTGGAGATTCGGTTCCTCGAAGTCCCAATTGGCAACACGCCTACTAAACAATGACCACTCAAGCAACTTTGTCCCAGAAATTGTGCCTTTGGAGAAGATGGATTAAGGCTCGATGTCTTAGAACAGTTGAAAATTTTAGACTATTCAGTGTAATGACATTTTTTTCAATGACTTGGTGTATTCCTCCTGTTCCCTCTCCCAAAACCCTCTTTGTTCCACAGACCCTCTCCTCAGCCTATTCCCTGATGCTATGATTAACCTACCCAAACCCCCCCTCCCGAATGCTCACACTGCCTTCCCTTTACTTTCCTCCCCTTCCCCCCTTTTTACCTCTCTAGTGACAATCCTTTTGATGGTGATTATGTCCAGCTTCTGGAGATTAGTCATTATAATCCCTGTCTCCACCTCTCTTCTATACTTCATAACCCACACTCCCCACCCCTCCATCTCTCCTTTCCTCCTCCCTGCCCCCTCCTCGTTCCCTGTGTCCCCGGCAAAAGCATATGTATACTGATGCATTCTTCTGTATTTTACACCTAAAGATGACTGAAAAAGTCAAAACCCTGGGTCATGTAATAGTTTTTTTATGTAGAAACATTCTTTTTCAACACAAAAAGTCTTTCCCTCCAATGTTTCCTTTTAAATCTGGGGAGAAATAATGTGAGTAAATAAGGCATTATTTTATTTTCGAGGTATTTGATGCTCATATCTTTTTTCATAAATGAAGAAGTGTGAAAGACTTAAAGAAGCAATTGACAACGGGGAACTGAATTTGCATGTCTAAAATATATTTTTCAATATTCTTCAGTTATCATTTCTGATGATTCTGGCAATATTGTGCAGAGTTTGACTGTGTTCTGAATATAAATAACTTCAATTTTCCACAGTTTAAAATAATTTATTATACCTTGATTTCTGTGTGAATGCATCATCATTTTTTTCTCCTGTCGATGATCTACATCGAATCCTAGGTTGTAATAAATTGTTTAAAAGGGCAGGAAATGGGAGTTATTTCTATCCAGAACACCAATTAATTCTTCAGTTAACTGTTATATTATTAGACAGGGGCCACATTTATTGATAAACCAATAATTATGAGAGATTATTATTATTCTGATCATTAATGTAAATCAATAAATGGATTGGTGAAGGTTATTTGAGTGTTCCACTGGGTCAGAGACTGAATTTCTGCTGATGTTTTGATGTCCATCATCCTCAGGTTAATCCTTAGGATGATGGATGACTCACTCTTCGATACATTGACAAAAATTCAGAGTGTGACCCGGTGGAACACCTGAATAACCTTAACCAATACATTACACCATCTGTTTCAATAAATGGATTCTTTATTTTGCATGAAAAGATCATTCCATATTTTCTATTACATACCATATTTACTAATTTTACTGTAATGCATATAATTCCTACTATGGTTGAGTAAATATTTTAATTTTAATAGACTGCCATCACCATATCTTGACATGCTATGTATTGGAAAATTTTAACCTTGCATCAGGGAGACTAAAATTAAATTTCCTATAGACCATGAGGGTAAATATAAAAAGTAATGCTTCTGGAATTGGTAGTTTGATAATGGGGTTATTATAAATTCATAATACCTCATGTCATGTATGTTCAGATGTTAAATAATTATTTATAAATTGAATTTCTGTCTTTCTTATATTTGTCTTATATCATTCTAAAGGTTGCTGCAACCATTCTTTTCTTTCCATGCCAAGAAAGTTATTTACTAATAGATGTCTTCTCTCTGTGAATACTCATTTTTATATTGCATTTCCTCTCATTTTTATAGTAGCATCTGTTGTAATGTGCAATTTGACTATCTGTAGGGCAGAATTTATCAACTTCCTGTATTGTCGAATTGTGTAATTTCAGGCATGATGTGGTGAAATTCGAAGGAGATGGGAATTTTCCACTGTTAATAATATTTTTCTTTTTCTAATTTTTATACTGGGTGTTTATCCATTTTTATTTGGTTATCATCATAAATTTAGTAAATTTAATATTTATGTTTGGCACAAATTTTTCTGGAGTAGTTGAGACTTTGTTTTTTCCCCGTGTTCTTTTTACTGTCTGCCAATAGCAGAGTGTTGTCAGCAAGTCTGATACAATAGATAATGACTCCATTTATTTTAATTCATGATACAATAGATAACGACTCATTTATTTTAACGGTTTTTCTCGTTTGAATATTGTGATTACATTTTCAATGAAGAGGTTTATATGATGATAATGAGAAGAATAAATATGAAGACAGGGAACAGCCTCATCTTACTTAGTTTCTAATGTTTTTTCCTCACTATTGTCCATTGATTTGTATCATCACATTCTGTTTTTTGTAAAGCTTCAATATTACTCTTTATGTCTTTCCAATGCAGGTGAAAATCTTCCATAATTCTTCCAGGAAACATTATCAATAGCTTGTCCAAATCTATAAAAGTAATATAGGTATTACTTTTAACATATTACCTGTGTTGCTATTAAATAAGCTGTGTTGCTGTAGTCTTCTTTCAGTAGGGTTTTGAATGTAAAAAAAGCCCTTGTCCCTATATGTGATTGAAATGCAAATTGATCATCATATCCTGATGATCTATACCATTCAGTTATATTATTGCTGAAAATCAAGTTTTATGGTGTAAAATATTCACTGAATAGCATCTCTATAAACTAATAATGGAGAGTTTAATTTCCTTTGAAGGGAAATTTTCTCTTTTGCATTGAATGTGAACTAACTCTTGTGTGAATTCTGCACCCATTTTTGACAGAATCAAAAAGGTCTGGAAAGCATACTGATGATGATCCAGATGATCCTCCAGTAGGAGCAGAGACAAGAGAACCTGCAAATGGATATGGTATGGAAGAGGCCCAAAATCTGGAAAATGGTAAATAATTATAGCACTGTAGTGCTAATGATCTTTTTTATAGAGAAGTTACTTTTAAAACACTTTAAAAATTGTAAATTTAAAAAGGTAATTATAATAATATATTAATTTCCTACCTAGAGATCATTGTACTGATGTATGATTGGTTAAAAGTTTTAAAAAATGGTACACCCAATCCAGTAAAGGTCTATAAACAATTATCCATGAACCCTGTAGTTTGAAAATATTCAACCTACAGCTTAAAACTACCTGAGGCATGGTGATGAAATATCCAATACCCCTTCAGACCATAGGACTGTGACAGCTTACTGAATGGATTATAATAAATGTGGTAATGTAAATCATTAAAGTATAATTAAAATGTATATAATCAGTTTAAACATGACCAGATCAAGTAACTAAACAGTAAATCTAAAACATCAACAAAGGTCGTAGTGATTAAAAATACTTTCCTTTTCAAGTATAAGTACATTAGTACACAGGTACACAGTAATTGGATGGTTTTCATATGCTTTTTAGTTTCGTTTTGGAGTCCTAAGGTGGGGTTCATACAATCTCTGTTTTGTCTAATTTTGTACGGTTTCTGTTACAGCCTACCCTTTTATGCATGATCAGTTATAAATGAGTTTTGATGTGCAATATAATCAGTGATGTCAATCAGTGAATGTTAGAATGTTATGAAACCACAAGTAGAAAACAGTTGAAACTTTGTTCTTGATTTCCATGATTTTATTCAAATACAAATGTACCAAACTAATGTAGTAAATTTAATTCCTAGTCTGTCTGAGTGATACATGAAAATCTAAGTAATCACCCATAAGTGACGACAGGATTGCACTATTTTGTTTCTGGCTCTGATATTTGATGTTTATCACTTGGCAATCTATTTTTCCCTCAGGTCCTTCATTAGTCAGAAACCTTCCAGAAGAAATATGTGACACCTAGTATTGTCATAAATCAAGAGACTTAAGTTACCTGAAGATTATACACACAATGTGTTCTACATCACATGGTTCGTGAGGTAAGAATACACTTTCAGCCTATAATTATGTAGTATCTTATGACTTTAATGAATGAATAATAAGCTATACCTGTGACCTTTTTCAACATGATTATGTTGATCCATAGAAAGTGGCCATCTAGTATTAGGCCAAATTACATTTGGATTTCAATTTCTGGTGATGGTACACAACACATATTAGTGATAGAGAGAATTAAACTATTCATCACGACTTACGTCAATGACATCATCTTTAACATTCCCAGTATGGCTAGTCCCAGATACAGGGTCCAATCAATAAGTATCGGGACTGGTTCCAAAAATCAAAATTTATTGCAAGTATCATTACAATTACTTATTAATCCTCAAAATACATTCCTCCTGCATCGATACACTTAGTTCAGCACGTCTGCCACACGTCAAAAGCCCGCTAGAAGTCAGTTTCCGGAGTACTGTTGAGAGCCTTTGTCGTCGCTGCTTGAACCGCCTCGATGGAGTCGCGGAAACAAGAAAAAGTCAGGTGGAGCCAGGTCTGGGCTGAAGGGGGGGTGAGGCAATGTTGCCATGCCGAATTTCGCCAGCAGCTGCCGCAAAACAAACGCATCGTGGCACGGTGCATTGTCATGGTGAAGTTTCCGATTCTTCGCAATGGCTGGTCGCACGCACGTTACGCGATCTCGCAAGATCCTCTGTTACAATGGTGTGGACGGTTCCGACTGAAAGGCCCGTCTCCTCACTGATAAGGGCGACGGTTACACCCCTGTCAGAGTCTAACATTTGTTTCACTTTGGCCATCTGAGCATCGGTTCGAGCGGTCGTCTTCGACGAGCTCCCGGCCTTCCTTAAACATTTTGTGCCACTCAAAAGCTCTAGTACGGCTTAAAGCATCATCCCCATAAGCTTGTTTAATGAGTTCAAAGGTCTCCGACGCGGATTTCCCGAGTTTAAAGCAAAACTTCACAGGGTAGCGTCGCTCGACGGTGCTCTCCATTCTGGCGCGACGACACCACAAAAAATCACAAGTCACAAAAATCCACCTCCTGTCTCAACGCATGCCTGCAGGCGACTGAACTAAAGTGCGCCTGAGTGGTGGGAGAACCCTCTACCGAGCTGACCGGTCGGACCCGTTGACTCCGTTGAGGCTACAGCGAACCAGTCCCGATACTTATTGAATGGACTCTGTATATGCAAACTTTATTACTTGTATTATTTTACTCTTTCTAGTGAGCTTGAGTGGTCTTTACAATATAGTAATTTGTTTTGTTTTTTCGTAGAGACATTGTACGGTTTTTCTTTTAGTTTAATGGAGTTTTGCACACTTCGGATTTCATGTTCATTTTCTTAATGTATTACAGCATTGTTATCATGTTGATGGAGATATACAGAAGAATTTTCCCTTCTTAGTTTTAAATATTTTAGTTCATTTGTTTTATTTCACTCATTAGTGAAATTATTGAGATAAAAATAAATTTCATGGGGGCATCTGAGAGCAAGATAAATCAGGTCACATTGTATTCTTCTTATTATGTTATTAGAATTGTTTCTTCCACTGTCATTTTTACTGTTCCAGTTCAGTTTTGCTTGTTTACAAGGATATTTTATGGATTGCCTTAGTGATTGAAAAACAAGAAATTCAGTGATTGATGAATTTTTACTTTAGAGTAAAATATCTTCATTGTCATCTCCATAATAACTTTATTAAAGCAATCTTTCTCTCCTTTCCCAGGATCAACTAAAGGTGCTGAATCCTATCCGTAGATGTATCATAAAGTAATCCAACCCCTCTTCAAAATATTATTGAAATGTTCCTAGTACATTCAATATGAACTTTAAATGACTGAACCCATTTCCACCTATGGGAACCCATATAGATGTAAAAACTGCATTAATATGTTAAGCCACTCTTATGCTGCTATTGGATACTTTCTTTACCATAATTTCAAATGCTGCATTTTCAATGCCAAAGACAATGCTATAGGTTGAAAGCATGCCAAAGAACTTACGAATATAGTAAAACCTCTCTAAGTTGGTCACCCAAGATTCTGGTGGATACTAGCCATCTTATAGAGGTATGGTCATTCCTATGTTTTCCGGGTTCCATAGAAAAGTGGCCAACTTATGAAGGTGGCCAGGTTGGAAGGATCTTCAATTGTTAATGGGACTAGATTCATATTGAACTTTAATCCAGACTTATTGTGTGCTATTTTTGTACTGAGAAAAGATAAAGGAAGTATAAATGGAAACTTTATTGTGTCAGATGTAGTTTTGTTGTAAGAAAAATATCAGTAGAAATGCATTTCTTTTTTTACTAACATTCTATTACTAGTTTGACCTTAATCAAATTGTAGCATTGTTTCAAAGGTTATATGATAAAATTAGACTATTCTTTACTCTATGGTTATACATACATAACTGTATGTTAATGTGAACATATTTTTTGGAACATGACTACTGATTTGAAGTAGGTTAGCAGAAAAGTTCTTGGGGTAACAATCAAAAATGAGTTTCACAAGCTCAAAATTATTTTTATTTTTCTGTTATCTTACTTAAGTTCAAATCACTATGGTGGTTTCCTTTCTGGAAAAAAATGGTAACTCATTACATATGTACACAGTTAAAATCAATGTATCCAAAATTTAACTAAATTTTTCCCCAATCTAAAATTTAAATTTGCATCAAAATCTGTACAACTTTCAACCTTTAAGCAAAATATTTTGGATGGTGTTACTCAGAAAACATCCTGTTTTATCTCCATTTTACTTGTCACAAGCTTGGAAATATTTTATTCTTCTTTGAATAATGCCTTTCCAATCTTCTACAATTCCCATATCAACATTGCTTGCCTTTCTGGAATTGCTGTTCAATGTTATGTATAGCTGTAAAACTATCCAGTCCAACAATTTTAGGCCTTAAAATTTTGGTTTCCAAAATAAACTGTGAACTCCTTGGCTTTTTTTCACCATTGGACCAGCTAAAAGCATATTCCTTGATCTTTTTTGTACAAACCAATCCCAAACTAACTTGTTTAACTCCTCATTTTCACTGTAAGAAGCTTTTCTTATTCCTCAAGATTATAATTTTGGTTATCACACTCATGGTTAGCTTCCATTTTCGACAGATTTTGCCTGCTTAGTAAAATTTACAAATAGCTTAGAATTTAGGAGTTTTTTGAAAATATTAAACTAATGTTTAAGAATTTACATTGTTCTAATGTCATCCTCCTCATTAATTGCTTAATACAATTGAGTCTTGCTACACTTAAACCGCTCTTGTATATGCTTTACTGAGTCTTTCGCATTCAAAATACTCAATAATTCCAGCTTATTCTTCAGCATTAAGGCATTATGCAGAATGGTATTTTCCGGTAAACAGGTGAAAAACACACGTCTATGACTATGGTTCACAGATGAGCTGCTAACAAAGAATGAGCTGACCAACCAACAACTAATGAGTGCATGGGGTGATTCAGCTCGACATACACCATTTCAAAAATTAAATTCTTTATTGAGTTGACCAAAAGATAAATATGCATCATCATTTTTAGAGCTCGTTTTGTTAGGTATGTTTCCAGTTAGCCCTTCCTATATCAAGCATTCAGATGGCTAAATAGTAAGGTCTGAAAAATGAAGTTGTATAGTACCTGAGTGAAATGAAAAATGACTTTCAATCACCTGCTAAAGCAGTACTGGGTATCGGTACATATGTTGTGCGAGGAAATAGTGCACCTTCTTGGCTAATAATATATGGGAGAAACCCATTAGGAAAATTCAAAGGAGGTAACCACCCCCCCTTGCCCCCATTGAAAAGTGAAAGTTGGGACAACTGTACAAAAGACTTGAGAGGCTATGGCTCTTATGCAGAAATGGACTGATGGGACTCATCTTTCACCACCACTTGATGAAGGTTTATGCTGGGACCAAAACTTTTTTCTTGGATATGACATGTTTCCACTCAGCACAGGCTCCACTTAGCACAAGTTTTACTGTATTGCTTTTTGCAAAGGTTTAAAAATATGGAATTTTAAACAAATGCAAATACTGTGATTAGGACCCTTCTATTTAAATAGGTGGACAGGCTGGAAGGGTTAATCTCTGTACCCTCTTTTTTCTTATTCCTTTTACATCCTTAAATACCACTGTCGATTCTCACGAGGCCAGATCCTCCACCCTGACAGTATATGTGGTAGCTCAGGATTGTTTTGACAGTTTTTTCTGTTTCATGCGAACCCATTGCAGAAAAAATCAGTCACAAACCCTCACTCATTCTCTCCTATTTGCTCAAAAATAATTTTTCTTATCTTCAGTCAACTATGTAAGTGCCTAAGGAATTTGATACTATACTACTAGTATTATTACCTGATTTTGTTGAAGCCTATCAGTAAAACTATGGCCATGAGTTAATGAAGGTCTTGTCTCTGTAAAATTTCTGTTTCTAAGCCACTATAAAGAACATTTCTTATGGCTCTATCAATATTAGTAATTACACCTCCATGTTAAAAAAATATGGTTTCAATGTTTTAACCCCTCAGCTGCGGCAGCCTCATTCTTTTGTGACAGCTGTGTGTGGGAGAAAAGTAGCCTTTTACTTTTTAATTCCAACAAAGGTTTATTAGGTGGTGTACCCGGGACAACCCTTATTAACCTCATAGCCCATTTTCCTCCAAGGGGGTAGTGGAGATATGATTAACTATAATCAAAATATTTCATGCAGGAATATATCCAATAATGAACTCATATTTATTTTCCTTGATGATTTCTGATTAATTTGTTACCAAACAGTATGTAAATACTTTAATTTATAACCAGCACTTGGCAACAACTGAGGGAAATGACAAGGGTGGGTCAGAAGAGAACTTCCCAAATCTCGGTGGACGGAATGTATTCATCAAACTCACCCAAGGATCGTGAACTATCATAAACAGCACTGCAAAGGGGTACCCTATTCCATAGAACAATAGGAAAGTGTGACCGTTCAAACCTTTTTGGAAAGGCCCTAAAATATGGAGAGGGTCTAGAGAGGGTGCAAAGGTGGCGGTCAAATGTACATGAATGTATTTTCTGGAGTCGCATGCCAAAATGTTGATCAACGTACTCAGCAGCCTAGAGGTTAATTTTGATAATGAGATGCTTTAATAATGAATTTTCTGAAACAAAGAAATCTAGTTCTTAAAAATGTTGAGGAGATAAAATAACTTTTATTCATGTACAACTTGATTGGAATACTAAATGTGATTATATTGTATGTTGATGAACTACAGTGTTTTTTAAAAGTGAATGAGTGTACATAATTGTGTTAACCATGTTGTGATAGAGTTAACTCTGTGATAATATTCTATTATAATGGAAACCAATATTATAACATATTTTATTCATAACTGAAAGAAATTAAATGTTTACAGGAATTTTTTCTTGTCATTTATTCTAAATGTCAGCAAAATCAGAATTCATGAATTATTTTACAATAAACATCCTGAAGTTTCAATTTATCATTTTCATTGTGTACCAAGTGTGTTATTTCCTGATAAAATTCAAGCTAAATACTGAATTAGTAATTTTCCTGCTTGTCACACATTTAATTGGGGACACTAGAAACCAAAATCATTAATTCACTCATTATAATGAGATTCCAGGTTGTATTGGAAGTTCCAGGTGCTATCAGCATTAGTAGCAGTTAATAACAGCTGTTAGCCACTCGAATTGGCAGAGAATATTCCAGACTCCTAAGACACCTGTGAGGTGTTAAAAAAAATATTTTAAGAAAGTTAACACCTCTGAGTCCATCAAGAGTGTTCAAATGATTTATTTTATTTAGAAACAGGGTGAAACTTCTACTGAAGATGTAAATCACTCTAGAAAGTACCCAAAGGACAAAATCTGATTAATTAATTTAATAAATTTTGGCTCAACTTGGTGAATTCACATTATGAATAAAGGAAATAATAATTTGCTGGTTCCTTTGGAGAATAATGAATTGATCATGTTTGGTTTCATCATCAGATGGTGATTATGTCAACTATTTGACAAAACAAGTCATGATATATAATAAATTCTCTTGATACTTCACTGATGGGGTGAGCTGAAGAGTCCTGCCATTGAGGGAAGGAAGAGCAAGCCCCTCCTTTTTCCTCTTATTCATAAATAGAATCAGTGCTGTTGTCTCCAGTCTCTATACAAGTCCTGTTTCCAGGCACCATCTCTGTACCTTACGTAGGGCCCATAGTGTCCATAAGTAGAGCGCAGATACGAGTACTGCCAATTCATTGGCATTCCCCTGTGTGTAGATGCTGACCTTTTTCATTGACATAATGAGACTGTCAACAACAAGATTCCATAGGAGTGGTGACAATACCCCTGCTTGAGGGCAACCCCTTACCACTGCCAGTATCATTAAGATTCCTCTCAGATAGCATACACAGCATCCATCTCTCAATGTGAGGATGAATCCCTTGTCTGTCTGCTACCCAGCATATTTGGTTGAAGGTTGTGTTACTGAATGTCCCGAAAAGCCTCCAGTGCAGAAACCCAATGCCCCAACCCCTGCCCATGACCTCTCTATCCTGTAAACCTGGTTATGGAGGGCTGTTTCCACAGACTTTCCTTTCTGGTGGTAATGCTGATTCCGATGCAAAGGATGTTCCCTTAAGGGACCATCTCTTATGTATTGATTAATTATCTTCTCCAATATCTTCAAAAGGAATAACATCAGGCTAATTGATACCTCTGAAAGAGCTGGCCCTGTGAAATCTATTTTCCCTGGTCTGAGGATGAACACCCCCTTGGTTGCTCTCTAGGCCTTGGGTACATATCTATATGCCAGGCCTAATCAAAATATGAGTACTGGCAGGAGGAGCAGCAGCTCCCTGCCCTCTTGTAAAATGGTAGGAATCACCCCCGTCCTCTCCTGTGGATTAGAATGGAGCGAAGCTTTATATGGCCCTATCTGTTACTTTGTACGTAATGATGCTAGAGAACAATCTCCACTCTGTCAAACCAGGAAAAATGGGAGTCTCTCTTGAATGCATCCTTGGTTCCGCAGTAGAGCCAGGAAAGTGGATATCTAGTAGATTATAATCCAGAGAAAGCAGAAAAACTGACAAACTTAGCTTTAATTTTAGGTTAAAGCACATTACATTAGCTTTAATATACACGTTAAAGAACTAATTGGCAAATAACATACTTGATTCGACGCATAAAACTACTGAAATTTAAATTTCAGTCAATTACACATACAAAATGCCTCTGACAAATTAGCCACACTGACCTGACTCGGTGAATGAATACGGACCCCTATCAACATTGTCTTCAAGAAACATTTTTAGCCAGCATGAAAATTGGCAATACATATACGTTATGCTCATGGCTAACATGATGGAGAGAGACATTTGAAGAATGTTAACACACAAGGAAAACTACAACGATATATCCAAATATATTAGGACAAGAACTTGTCTTGCCTTAATATATTTGCAGTTTCGAAACTGCAAACTATTGTCAGTACTAGCAATACAAAAAAACAGGAAATCATTCCGAATTCGTGAAATGCTAGAGCAATGGGAAATCCGGGAATGTAATAGAGGAAAAAACCTACTGCAGGAATACACCCACAGAAAGGGAGACGTGAAAAACCTGCGAAACCTAATGAGGAAAGTTAAATCAACAGAGGATAGAGAAATCCGATATTTAAATTAATAATTAAATTAAATTGCAATAATATAGCAAAATACCAATAATAGTTTAAGCCAATTTTTGCACCTTCGATCAATATGTCAAATCGCAGAAAAATCATGTTTCATCGTTATCTTTTAAATTAGCCGGTTTATAGAAGGCATATGTTTTTTAAATATTTTATGTTGCCCACCCTGGTACGAGTTCGAGGTGGCAATTTCAGTGTTGTTATTGTATGATGTAGACTGATTTTACTCTGACAATATTAACATAAAAATGGGTGAAATTAATGTTTGGAAGAGATTAGAAGAAGATGGTTAGTATCTTTTGATATAATTTTTCATGAAATAATTTTTTATTTAAATGTGTTTGAAAAAATTTTAATGTATGCGTATATTTTATATAAAACTTATTTTCCAATTCTTCGTTACGTTTTTAGAATTTCTTCGAGTATTCATAGACGGTGAATTCGATGTAAAAAATAATGCTCAACATCTGACTAAAGGCATTGCTGTTCCTGACCAAATATCAAAATTATCGGAGGGAATAGGACTTCTAGATCAAGAATTGAGATTCCAGATAATGAACCACTATGAGGACCTTTTATCCCATGCCACATGGGTTGAAAAATTGGAAAGCGTATTAAACATTATGCAGTCTCATATGCAGGTGAAAATAAAATGTCAAAACTAATTACCAAAAATGAACTTTGGTTGGGCATCGCTTGATTTTACATGTATTAAAATTTACCAAAAATTAACTTGGTTTGGGTATCACTTGATTTTACATGTATTAAAATTATCTTTACACTTGCAGAATTTGTTGTCTTCAATCGAACGCCTTCGGGCTCAGGTGGTGGAGCCTTATCGTCGTGTAGAAATACAAACATTAGTTCTTGGTAGATTACAAGAAACTTGCGACACTTTGCGCCGTATTTTTAGGGCTGTTCTTCTATCTAAACGTTTACAATCATACATTGCTGGTGGCACCCCAGAATTAATACGAGCTGCACAGTGTGCTGGAGAAATTGGTATGTCATTTCCTAAATATTTTGTGCTTTTAATATAATCTAAAGAGCTAATTGAATGATTTCCCTAGTTTCAAATCAATTCGTCTTGTAAACCAACCGTGGCATTAATATAATAGATTTTTAATCAAGAAACAAAACGTTTTGAGTTATTGAGATTTCCAAAGTCTTTCCAGCATCATCTCTATATGATATTAAAATACAATACCGGCTGTGTTTAGAAGTTTATAGTTCATGACATGAGCATTTTACTGGTCAAATTTAAACATATCTCTAAATGACAAGGTTTAATCATAAATATGAATATGCTACATAATTATACAAATAATACAAGTAAACCAATATTTATACTTATGAAATTTATGATTCCCATCAGACATTAATGACAATTATTGTCAAAAGCAAACAAATCAATCTTTTTGATTGCAGAACAAGTTTGGGGGGAGGCAGACCTTTCTGGAATAGATATTGTGGATAAGCAACAAAGAATTGCACGGTTACAGAAAGCAGATATTGAGCGACAAGCAAAATTTATGCTTGGCCAAGGACTCAAGTCTCAGGATGAATCAAAGGTAAAGAGTTGGGTTGTAGACACCTTAAGGTGTGTTCATAATTTTAGCTGGTATAATGAAAGGGACTGGCACTCTCTTTAATGTGTGAAGTTGTGCTTACTGTTGAGGTGAACTTTGTTGAACTTTCAGTTTAGGAAGAGAGGTGAACTTCACCATTAACTGTCAAACCAACTTTTAGGTTGAAAACTTTATTTTCTATGTATTTACTGCATATAATGATGCAGCATTATTATTTAATGTCTCAACATGCTGAAGGGGATATGTGCTTTATTCACCCTCACTCAACAAAGTAAAGAAAATAAATTCACACTTAGGCAAGGTCTCATGTTTTTTGTACCCATTCCATTCTTTTATTCCTATTTTCAGAGCTGAGTTCACAATTGTTGATATTTTAAACAACTTTTGATAAACCTAGTTTTCTTTCCAGAATTTTGTGTAAACTGTAATTAAGTGAATTAAAATAAATTAAATTGATTTATCTTGAGATTCATGTTTCTTCCCAACTCCTCTGAAGACTTTTGTTAATACTGTTTTGCTGGCATTACTACACTTATTATATACACATTGCATCTATTATTTAGAGGTCCTTAGATCTGTACTGTGCCAATAATGTTCCAGCAAAAAAGTGGGTTTTCCTTGATAATGTACTAACCAACTTAAATAGGCACGATTACAGGATGACTTTGACCCTATGTAGAAATTACTCTCATGTCTTCCATCGGGTGTGAATCTCCATTATGGTTGACATTTCAATGCTTTACTCTGGCATCTTCTTCAAGGTTGATTCATCACTCAATTACCCTAATGACAATGCCTGAGTCAAGCATTGAAACAGGTAACTCTCACCTGGTGGAAGACCCAATGATGGAAGACCCAATAGTAATTTCTATATACAATATGCTCGAGAAGCACCAGTTCTTATTTTATGACCCTATATCTGTGTATTTATGCCTAAGTGGGTTATGATCTCTCAAGGAGGTCTCCCAAATTTATATTAGTGAGATGAATAACTCCTTATGAATTAGAGCATTTAAATTCCCTCTTGGTCAATCTTGATGACCCGGATTTGGTCTATTTGCTGGTACAATGATGCTCAAAGGAATTTCACTTAGTTTTTTTAAAACATTTCATTGTGTTATTTGAACATGGATATCTTCAGATGCCAATTCAGTTAATTTTTACTTTCCAATTGGTACCTTCACCAAAGAAGATGAACACTTGAGAAAGCCTCTAGTTAATGTTTATCAGCAGTACAAAATAGTGGGTACTGAAGATTTCAAAATACAGTACAAAAATCTAATAAAGGAATATTACTCAGAATCAAGATGACAAACTCATTGCCAATGTCAATTATTGCACCTAACAGATATAAAGCAGGTTGGTCCATTATTAAAAGGAAGACATGCCTCTTCTCCAAGAGCAATAGCATCCCAATTTATGGTCTTACTCTCAATTAAGCCATTTAGCTCTGTTGATTATATTCTCTCGGGCATCCGAAAGAATAAAATCCATTGTAACTCCACTGTAACAGTTATAAACTCCTTCAAAACTTTCCCATTGTCCATGTTCCTTTTCAGTGAAATAATGATTCTCCGAAGTAATCCAAACAGTTAAACACTTAAAAATTGATTTGTCTTCGGATAGATGTACTTTGGCCTCTAACAACCTAATTAAGTCAGTTCATTCTATAATAATAATTCTGTAAATTCATTCCAAAGCATACCAGCTTACAATTGTAATTGCTTTTACTCTTGATTTTGCTCCTGTTTGCTGTGTATAAACATGACGATGCCAATATGTTATTGTTCAATTTATATTGTTAATGTAATTGTCAAAATATTTGAAACTGTTTCTCCATTCAAATTCTCAAACACTGCCTAAAATGGAAGGCAAATAAAATGTTATTATTATTTATTTACTACAACTCAATAGATTCTCAGGAGAATCAATAAAGAGATGATAATGGCACTAGAATATTATTGCATATAAGTGATTTTCTAAAAAAATATTTTGGAATTATAAAATTTGTTTTTTATTTATAGGCATAGAAATTTTCTCTATAACTACTTTTTAGTAATTTTAAGGAGTGAATACACTCACAGAGAACCCATGGCATCACATCCACCCAAGTCTAGCCAAAGAATTCTCAAATGAAGAAATTTTGTAGAATCATTTGTTCCCATCAAGACTTAAGTTTTGCCTTTAAGGTTTGCTCATCACTGGAGGTGTATGCTCATCTAGGCCAACTTGGGTCTGCACTACAGCAAGTAGCAGAGGGAGCCAGGCAAAAGGTAGCATCCATTGTAAGAGACAGTCTGGATGTACGGAATTTTACACAGTCCTCCACTTCCAATTCTCAAACTGATTCTGCTACCAGAGCTTCAAAAGGTACTATGATAATATCAAAAATTGTATTGGAATATAATTGGTTATCACAATGATATCCATGCACGTACATCCATTATATCAAAGTGGTTATGTAATGGAAGGATATTTTTATAGTAATTTGCTTTTGGTTTGCATGTAAAATGAAAATTGTCTTAAGCAGAGCCTGTACTAAGCAGAAACCCGTCATATCTTGAAATAAGTTTTTGGTCTCATCAATTTTCATAGGATTTTGATCTTTTCCTAACCAGGTTAAATGGAAACTGCCTAATGCAGAAATGGAATCCATTTCTTAATTCATAAGCCTTTATTAAACGGAATCGCAAGGTGGGACCCATCACTTTTTCAATTGTCAAGAAGGTGCACTATTCTCTTACACAAAATATGAACAGATACCCCCTGCTGCATTGGCAGATGGTTAAAGGAATCATTTTAATATTACACCATCAAGTACATATTGTTTGTTTATGAAAGTGCTTCAGAATTGACAAATTTATAGTATTAGTGACAAATTATAGTCATAGTGGCAAATTTATAAAGTAAACCTCTAACTTTATCTTCATATCTCTTTAATTTGTCAATTTACTAAAAAGGTGGGCCTGGAAGGGCAGTCATTCCAGCAGCTGGGAATGTTACCATGTTTAGAGCATCCCTTTGGTCCTCATTGGAGAAGATGCTCCTGGAGTCTATACATAGCCATTGTTACCAAATCACTCTTCTTCATCGCTGTGGAACTGCTGTGTCATCCTCTATGTGCCGGTCAGGCAGACTGAAGGAAAAACCTCCAAACCCTTGCACCCTGGAAGAGTTCTGGAATTACACCACCTCACTTTTGTCACGGGAGCTCACAAGTGCAGCCAATAGTTAGTGTTTTGATAAAGTTTCCCATATTAATGATAGTAATAAGGAATTTTCTGCTTTACCTGCGAGTGCTGTTGATGAATTCTTCTCAGGCCCACACCAGGTAAGGTGATTGCTGGTTGATATTTCAATGGTTAACTGTACCAGTGTCATCAGGGTAATGAATCACTCATTGCCCTAAGGAGGATAGCAGAATTAGAATTTGATACTTGGACAAACACTCACCTTACCTGGTGGAAATCTAAAGAAGAATTAATAATAACACCTCCAGCGTTGACTTTATGAGTATTTTTCTTTTGTTTGCATCCTTTCTTCTCTTTGTATAAGTGTGATAAATTATGCAGTGAAGAAAGGATTGCTATGAGGCATGTAGAACTAGAAAGAGTGTAAAAATCTTGTAGGGATTGATGCTACCAGGATTTGTGTTTTGAATATTTTACTTCCCACCCTTTCCTTTTACAGTCACACTTAAGTAATTCCAACAGGTAGAGAGACTTGATCATCACCTAACCAACCCTCTGCTTGCTGTAACTTCCAAAGACTAAGAGAAGTTAGTTAGGCTCTCCATAGGTCACATTAGAATCATAAAAGTGCAATTCTTATTCCTGAGATCAACTTTCTTTTGGTTCATAACAATCCTTCACTTTTCAACAAAAAAAAACTTAATGCTAGAGGTGTTCTCATTACTCATCCACAGTTAGTGGAGTATTAGACTTCTTATTATTATTACATGAACATCTGTATCTTACTGGAATTATTTACTGTAAATTTGACTAAGTTGGGTGGTCTATCCTTATGTACATACATTTGTGTTGGTAATGTCATTTATGTGATGCTCATGCATTTTGGATATAATCGTGTAACATTACTTAGTTTTCCATACCAAAAACTACAGCAGTCAACAATCAGGTTGGTTTGTTTGGTTAGGTTAGAGAGCTTAACTAGTAGTTAGTGGAACGGCATATGAAAATTCATACATAAGGGTAGGGAGGCTAGTACCTTTTCCTGTGCCACACATTTCCCAGGAAGATTTGGTATCCATAAAATAATTTGGTTTGGGTACCGGCCGGAGGTGTAGCCAAAAATAATTTCAAAGTAGTTACCTTGTATTGTTATTATTTAGAACAGTATTCTACTGTCATGTATTTTTATGACAACTGTATCATGACAACTATTTCATACATTTATAAGCTAGATTGCACAGTTGAGTTTAAAGAAATAATAGTAGCAAGGATCAAATTATCACTGACTCTTTTTTAAAAAATTTCTCATGTTTTAAATCATCTACAGATGAGGGTGTGTCCATTTAACACCTCAAAGGAATTTAAAGAACTTAGAGTGAAGTTTCAGGCATGATGTGGTGAAATTTCATTATTATGAATATGAAGACATGCAATTTTCCACAAAATGAAAAATTCAAATGACAGGTAATTAAAGGAAATTCCTCTACCTCCCTTCCCACTCCCCCACCTATGAATTGAATCAAAGCTGAAAACCCACCCCAACTCCCCCCCCACCCAACCACCGACTGAGGTTAATCCCTCAATATCTCACCGCTAATGACACCGGATTCTACCTTCAAGCTGGCCAGGACACCTCCACAGACAAGAGTGACACCTGAGATAGTACTACCATTGTCTCTTTACAATTCTTGAACATCTTGGAAATGTTAATATGCATAACTTTTGAGTCCCTTTCTCCTCTTTCCCAGTTTTCCATACCCTTCCTCCTTTCCTTGCCTCCTCCCATTCTCTCCCCACCCCTCAATGACCTCACTATATGTACATATTTACATGTTGAATTTTGCCTCATTTATTACCTGATGATGATGTAGTAACATTGAAACCTGGGTAGTAAGAACTTCCTGTCCATATAATCAATATATCCACTACCAGGCAGAAAATCATATTATTGGGTGGCATCTATTGGTGGAAATCCATTAATGGTTGAAAGAAAAATACTTTGCTTTTCCTCAAAATAAAAATTTTAAACTAAAAGTTTTATTTTGTGGAAAAGCAACATTTTTTCCTTCAACCATATTTATATCCCCATTTAAAAAAAATCGTATCTGTTGTACTCAATATTTAATGATGCTCTTCACCTACTAATTCTAAAGTTTTGGCTCCATTCCAATTCAACTTACAATTCAATTCCATTCTTTTCTTCACAAAAATGTAACGCTATAATTTTTTCAAAAAGTTTTGAAAACATAGGATTTGAGATGTAAGTTAATTCACGCAAATGAGCCATAAGCAACTTGCAGCCACATTTCAAAATCCCATTGGGTTTACAACATGTCTGCAGAATTTCTGTTTATCCAGATTCTCAAAGCTTTTAGAAACTTAGTTCAACTTGTTTGTAAATGAAACAATACAGAAATTATAACTTTGTATATTTCCACAAAATAAAGAGAGCACGACCGCAATAATTTCATTGACAATAATTGTCACATCTGGTAATATTTGCTGGCGTGATATGGTGGAAGTTATCCATTACGGAAATGAAAAACACTTGGTGAACTCCACAAATTTTTAATGTGACGACCTAGGTTTCAACACGTTGTGTCACCTGATGATGACACAACATGTTGAAACCTAGGTCGTCACATTAAAAATTTGTGGAGTTCACCAAGTGTTTTTCATTTCCGTCACATCAGGTGATAATTATTGTCAAATCTGGTAATGGTCTCTATATTTTGTGGAAATATACAAAGTTATCATTTGTATATTGTTTCATCATGTAATTCCACCATATTTAATACATATTCACACATCTAATGCTCCCTCCAACACTTTCTGGTTTTGCGCTAAGGATGTGGATATAAGGATTATCTGGTTATTTATTAAGAATTCGTATTAAGGTTTTGTATTAAGGATAGCTCAGATGCTCTGTGATTGTTCCATTCAGACAAAATTCTTGAGTTGAGTGGGAGTGTTTATACTAAGTGGTTTGTCTCCATGGGCTGGCAATTCATCTTTCTTCGGAAGAATGTTTTGTCTGATAAGCTATGTGCCAGAACATGGATGAATGAAGAATTCTTTAATATTGAGTAAACCCCACTCAGATCAGAGTTCAAACTTGAGTGGTACTCATCTATCTGTGCAATACTGATTCTACACCATTCAGAAATATTGGAAAAACTGCTCTTCTTCATTCAGCAATTCTTAATATGGAATCCAATATTCTCCTGCTGTCTTCTTCATATTTAACACTTATGCACATTAAAATGACGATCTCACTCACATTATCCTTCTTCTTCATCTATTAATAGAGTTATAATGCATAAATCTATAAGAGACAAATGTTTAAGCATCTTTACTGCTGTTTTAACATTTTTTAGCACTGCTGTATTCACTCAGAAACTCACTGGTAGAGATAGTCAAAAGCATAGATGTCTGACATGTACAGTGTCTGATTCATTATGTTATTATAAATGCTCGTACTTTTGTCCGAACAGAAATGCCACGGAAACGCCCCTCATCTGAGTAGACAGTATAAATCCACTGTTAATACTATATACATATATACAACCTCACCTTAACTGTATTTGGTTTTCCCCGTGCTATGACATTTTATACATTTTTAAAGAAGCAGTTTTTCATATGATAATATGCCAAGTGTTTTATTTTTTACATCCACAAGTTGCTTAGATTATGTCATCCTCAAATGGTTTGTATAAATTGTCAAACACTAAGATATAACATTGTTTTATCACCAGTTTTATTATCAATTATTAATTCTTTTTAATTTAACTGTGCTTGAATTACTATTTTAAATGTTATTTACTCTCTTTTATTACATATTTTAAATAGAATTTAAATTTTTAATAGATTTTTTTTACATTGAACTGTAAATTTAAAATTATTGAAATTAATTTTAGGTTCTGCCTTCATTAAGCAAGCCTTGGAAAATGAATACCCAAAATTTTTACGTCTCTATCTGGATCTATGGAGACGGCTCTGCCTTTTGCAACAAGCACATGCTCCTGGCCTTGATTTCCATCCAACTATGTTAACTTCCAGTCATTCTTCTGGTTCAGCAGAATATGCAGCTCATGGAATAGAATTAAAGTGAGTTTTATAAGAAATTTACAGATCCTATATGTATTCCTGACTAATCATTAGAAATGTAGAAAACTCACAAATGTAATAATGTATTTTTGATGTGAAATTTGGTTTACTCATAATTTACTAGTATATAATTATAATTTGTTGGGTTTTAGTTTAATATGTTGAGAGGGTTTTCATAACAAACAAATGTTATTAGCTATAACTTGGTTGAAACTCATTCAAACAATAATAGTCTATGGTGTAAATTTTTAATTCATGAGGATATGTTATATTTTGAATTATCAACCACAGAGACAATTGTTCAAACACATTTTACCCTGGAGTATGTACTATATCAACCAAAAATATTTTTAATTTCATATGATTTAAAGCAGTGGTTCCCAAACATGGTCTATAAGGGGACCATGTTTGACCATGTTTGTCTAAACATGGTCAAACCCCTGGGGGGTGGTGCTGTAGTTTATGGGGGTGAAAAGAGCCAAGTGGGCGGCAGGGGGGCGCCGGAAGGTCCTGACAATGTGACAAATGCGAAGGTTCGGTAACATTCCTTTTGTCTCAATTTTCAAGCTTCGTTTCTAAAGTTTACATTGTTTCCTGCATCTGGAAGTAATTTAAGCTATTGGTTTTCTTACATTTTAAAGTAAGAATGGCTGAAAAAACATTTCCAAGCCTTTCTTGCACAAGGGAAACTTTTGAAGGGGTTTAATTTCATTTGGTC
>WURS02042162.1:0-11229 GCA_011762765.2 Rhinocypha anisoptera
TAATTCTCCTAGTACCCACATTTGTTTCTTTTGATTTTTTTAAAACCTAACTTCCACTTACATTGGATTTTCCCTTTCCTTTCATACACAAAAAGACGGATTACAATTATCCTCTTCATTCACCGACACATTGCGAGAACTCAAGGATTTGATATTATCGATATTTAGCTGTGCAGAGTGGAAGCCAAGTACCTACACAGTACTAAGCAAAAATATCGTGTTATCCTTGTCCTATTTAAAGTACGCTCTTAAGTACCAATATAGGTAGCACATGCAAACATCACTCTCTTTCGAGGTGAATAGCATAAGAATCCCTCGTGAACTATATCCAATTATTGATGTGAAGAAATATATTTGAAACCACGAAATTCTCTTTATCGACGTTTTGTTGTGAACGCAGTTTACATGTGTATGTCTTTTGGTAAAACTTCTCTTTCATACTTGCGCATTGTGAGCCATTTTAGAGGTTTTACACCGAAATCAATTTGATGGTTGATGATCAATTAGTCATTGAGGAGCAAATATATTTACTGGTGTTGAAATTTATTTTTTATTGAAACTTTAATATGAAAAGTTGCCAGTGAATTCTATAATTCGTAGTATGTTGTAACCACGAAGTTTTTGTTCCGTCAGATATTCACCACTTCTCCTGTTAACGATAAAGTAGGTAATTTTAAATCTTTTACTGTCTTCTTCTCAAATTGTACTATTCTATTAATTCATGACAATAAATAATATTTGAATCTTTTGTATAAGTCTGAAATTATAAGTCATCCTGAAATAGGACATTGACGTATGTTTGTGGGAAATCCTGTGATATGTAAACAAAACGCTCAGTTTTTATTTTCATATTCTAAATAATACAAAGAGGATTATTATTTCTACATATTTTATTTAGTTTAACTTTTCGTGATGCTCAGGGGAAACGAAGTACCTACACAGTACTAATTGAAAGTATCATGTTAACTTTGTCCTATTTAGTTAACTATTTAAATTTACATTTGGTAAACAATGATAATAGAAGAAATGTAGCAGTAGAACAAAGTATTTTCTGTCAAAAGGTCTAGACTAGAAATGGTTAGATTATTTCCTTGACAGTTCGAAATTAAAGGCTTTTGATATTCTCAAATTCTTTTATTTTGAAGTGTTTTCTCGTAGAAGATATTGCATAATATTTCTAGAAATTATTTTACTGCCTCCAAGGAAATATTATTTAATATGATCTGCTTCCGTATTCATCTTTCTTGTAGTTTTTGACCCCACGGATATGAGAAGCAGAGGTCGGACTTTTCGCACTGTCATTTGACCGACCCTTCCTCATAGTCTTGCTTCAATATCCTTGAGTGTAGGCAAGAGGAGCTTCTCCAGATTGCTTTGCGGGTTGCTCGAGGAGTATTCGACAGGATATATATGAGTTAATTTCAAGCCTTTCAAGTTCTCGAGAAAGATTCCGGCATTTATTTTTGTACTAAATAGTGAAGCATCCGTAAATTTTTACTTTGTTGAGGGGTCCCCTAAATCTCCGGAGAAGTATTATTAACTCGATGACCCGGTCCTCCCTCACTTAGCTTGGAGCGAGTTAGTTAGAGGCGGGAGTGTGGGTGTGATCCTCCGTGAAGCTTAGTGGAGTTGACGGTGTTGCGGGTATGTGGTGTGTGGACGTTGGAGAGCAGGAGATTTCCTTGGAGTAAGAGTAGTATGGGGCTCGGCGGCTCCGGGTGGTCGGCGAGCAACTCGATCCTCCCTTTGTCCTTGGAGCAGCCCGACTCTAATCTGTAGCTCTGGCCGGTGAGAAGGGGGTCGAGCATCCGCTGATCCCATTCCATCTATTCCCCTTTCCATCCTGCCCACTCCACGTTCCTTTTCCCTTCTCGCCTCTAGAGATCCTCTCCTCCGTCAATTCTATGGCTCTGTTCTCTCTTATTAGATGGTCATTCTGTGCTGCCGCCTCCTTCATATTCTCCCACAGGTAATGAGTTTATCACGGTGTAGGTTGTTATGCTTGCTTGACTCCATGAAAAAGTTTTCGTTTTTGTTACCGTCTCGAATTAAAGGTAGGCAGGATTTGATTCACCAAGATTGTATCATTTTTTTCTTTTTCCCCCTTTAAATTATAGACTCCGGCTGACGTCTGAAATTTAGCGACAATTATTTTGGAATTTCGAACTTTAGCTTAATACCAATTACTTATGCATCAAAAACATAGTTAAATGCTTATGATTTTTATTAAGGCTTATGTAGCATTTCTATTCTTTTCTGCATTAGCCTTATGTTAATTTAAGGTTTTATTAAAGGTTAATTATTTAATTAAGGGGGGTTTCAAGAACTTTTTCATGTAATAACTTGTCACTCATATTTACATCACATAGGACGTCCCAGAGAAACGTAATGGAAAATGACTACAGTACAATTTCATCTATAACTCCGACTCTATACCCTCGGTGTGGAAACGACGAACTTTTGTATTTAAAAAAAATGCATGGGCATGCACTAAAGGTTTTATTAGAAAATAAGCTAAAGTAATGTGTGGGAACAATTAAATCTTACTCGGGTTTGTCCAGAAATGCGTGGTATTCTTCAATTGTTGCTTAGTGCCCTATTGTAGAAGTAATTTTTTCCTAATTCGTACTATGTACGTGTATAGGCTTTTACAACTCGACAGTTAATTATATTGCAGGACACTAGATAGTCATAATCGTTAAGCTTTCGTTGCCAGGTACAGCGGGAGAAATTAAATATTAATTCATTTTAAAAAATTTTCTTCGGCCTCACAGCATCTGAGTGACACACTTCTAATCGCGAGTTAGGTTTTCCGGAATGTTTCTGACTGAGACATTCAAGTTATTTTGCGAGTCACCTTGTAATAATGATTTTGGATTGATATCCATTCCAAATTTATAGGATTGTTTCCACAATTATTAATTTTTCTTTCAACTTCTTGGGTTATTAAGTTTTCTCCGGCTATTTGAATAAAGGACGTCTCAATTAGATTTCCGTGCTTCCAAAAATGCGTGCGATCGATGAAGACCTAATCTTTTCTGTAGTGCGTTTCACATTTAGTTGACAGTACGGGTATTATGGAGTACGATGTTGCCAAAATTCGCGCTGTGTAACCTCATCTTTCCACTACAGGCAACCAACACTAACAGCGATGTAAATTTGATTTGGTTAATACAGAATGATATAATTTGTACAATTGAAGTATTGAAACGGTAATTTTTTATGATAGACGAAATAGTATTGTCCTAATTACACGGCGAACTACTGAGAAATATTTCAATCTCGGGATAAATGTCGCGATGGTAAGTATATTTACACTTCATTGTATATTCAGATGCGTACATTTGTTCACTCTGCTCACAGGTCACGGTCAGCAGACCAATATATTAGTCGATGGTGAAAATATTATACCCCGGAAAAGGATTCGAAAACGGCGACTGGAAATTCCTTTAATTGACGCAGAGAAGGTATATAATTATCATTGCACTTTTATGACCGTGAAGCGAAAATTTTTCGGTAGTGTTCCTTTGGAATTTTTGTGGATGAGGAAAGTATTTTTGATCGGTGTAATTTTGAGATTATGGTTCATCATTCCTTTATACAAAAAAATATTCTTAATGTTACAAAAATTAGTGTTTATTCTAAGGGGAATTTCGTACCTTAACATGCAAAAATCCGAAAAACTTTCAACTCCCTCAAAGTACCCCGACATATTGGGATGAGACTGTGGTGAGCCCGTGGACTCGGGAGACGTCGAATGAAAAGATGAAGTTCTGCAAATAGTCAATTATCCTACATCATCCAGCTACATATGTTCTTCCACTCTCATAATATGTTGGATATAGTTTCTCCAGTTCTAGTGAGAAACAGTGTCGAAGCTGTCATCAATTAATCTTTCAACATCCTTCTTTTTAAAAGTTGCATTTTTCAGTCCGACGTAGTGCTTAATTTATGCCCAAACCATTTCAATTGGATTTAACTCTCAGTGATAAGGCGGTAGTCCGAAAACGATATATCCATGAGATTTTGCCATGTCATCGACCCATAATTTTTCGTAGTTTCCCGCATTTAATTCACAGAAAACATGTATTTTTTAGGCAATCTTCATCAAAGCCTATATTTTTGCTGGTGAGCCACTCCTTGATACGATCTTTCCTCCAATGTGTCATAGGCAAGGACATCACTTTTCTCGAATGATATGAGGCATATCTACAACAATTACCGAACCTTTTGGAAGGTTAGGGAGAAGGTAATTTTCGAACCGACTCTCATATTACTCTCCGTCAACTTCATCGTGCTCGTCTATTGTTTTTTTCTTAGAAAAAATCGCAGTGCACCTCCTATAAATCCATTTCGCGTTCCGGCGTGAATTATAGCAAAACGATCTCGGGAATGTGAAGCTTGTAGTTCCGTACTCAAACCAGACAAGAAAGCCAAGTGTTTTGGTGTTTTGATTTCCTTATCAATCCATGCCATGTACACTGTTTGCCCCACATCGATCCACGTTTCATAATTATATATACATAATAGGCCTCTCTTCACGACGAAATTTTTTATCTTCCTCACATAAATGTGACGCCAAAGGATTATATCGTCTCTTTCTATTATTATACTCTGCCTGCCCCTTTTTCATATACGAGGCGAATATCAGTAAGTAAACGATACAATTTTGACCTTTTGAAGTTGGGTAGGTCCTCGTCCATATTTACAGAATTCGGAATAGTTTTAAGTGTTGAAGGAATATTTTGCCTGAACATTTCATACACTTTACTTCTGACTCCAGAACTGACAAAATCGTCATTGCGCATTTCTATACGGTCGTATGGTTTTTGTAGTTTTTGATGGAGTAACTAAGGAACCGCGAGACCTTCTTCCCTTCTTACCCTGTATATAGTCTACTCCAAGCATCCAGTGGCTTTTTAAAACTTTGTATAGGTTTAACAAATGGTGAGATTGTAATTATTTCTTGGTTTTGATTTTTACTGAAAGTGAAATTAATACAATAGCTACTACAATATGTTACATTTTCGTGCCTTTCGTCTCATATTCTGTGATATTGGCTTCGGGATGACGATGTATGGTATCATGAAGGCAGCATTTTATTTCGTTTTAAAGGGTAATATAAAAAAGCTCCTTTTTGTGGTGCGATTCCCGATTTAGAATTGCGTACTTGATGGTATATTCATTACAAAATAAGTAAAAATCCTATATAAACCACCCATAAATAAATAAACTCACTTCCGCAATCGTTATTTTACTTATGGGCATTGTATCTCCAATTCTATTAATTGAGTTCTAAAAATCATCGATGGACATTTACGCTATTTTGGGTATAGTAAATTCTACAACGCATTGTAGATTCTGTACCTTGTAGAAAGATGATATCCAGATTCATCTGACATTTAGCCTCTTTAATGCCTTCGGAATTGACGAAGCCAACTCAGGGCTTGGTATACGTTGCCGGTGAAAAATTAGACAACATCAAAATATTCGTAACTCACTTCATATTGGAGATAAAGTTTTGATTCTTGCGATAAAAACTACCTTAAAGTATCCTCAATACCCACTAAGCTTGATAGGGCAACTAAAAATGATCATCTGCATTTTCAGCAGTAAGTTTTATTTTATTTTTACTCTTCTTTATCGTTGAGGCACGAACCATCAACGGTGTCATTTTTTCTCCGTCTGAAAAAATAAGTATTTTTGAGTACTATACGCACAATCTGTTACTTCGCAACGACTGCCCAAGTAAAATAATTAGTACAACTTCCTAATTCCTATTTGATGATATATTCAGTTCTTAAAGAAGTAAAAATCCTATACAAATCACGCAGAAATAAACTCACTTCCGCTATCATTATTTTACTTATAGGCATTGATTCTTCGCTTCTATCAATTGAGCTCTAAAAACATCTATGAATGTTTACGTTATCTTAGGTATATTAATATATATGCTTACCTTACCTTGCATAAATACGATATCCATATTCATCTGATATTTATACTCTTCTAATGTCTTCGGAATCAACGCAGCCGACTCAGCGCTTGGTGTACACCGCCGTTGAAAAATTCGACAACATTAAAAAATTCGTAACTCACTTCGTATTGGGGATAAAGTTTTTTTTTGCGACAAAAATTACCTTAAGGTATCCTCTAAATTCCCTGGGGAACGATTCTCCATAAGAGCCCACACTGTCAACTAAATGTGGAACGCACTATATGTCAATGGTACAATGAGATTCGAATGCGTAAAACCACAGTGATCAGGCCTTACGTTAGGAATAATATTATATTACTCATATTAAAGTAGTGTGATTGTAATATAGAAAAAGATTCCTTTATATTTTATCTTATTCTATTAACTTTAATGTAGTTGTTAAGTTTGGAATGTAAAAATCACTATAAATTGCCATATATACTATTATATATGGATATACGCTATTAATTTTTACTGTCTGACCCGAAAAAATCACACGTCTTATGGGCAGATTCGTTTTATGGGCCAGGAAATACGGCACCCCTTTCGTTAACGAAGTTTTATTAAAATTTACCATACGCACCGGTTCCCGAAACTTACCATGCTGTTATATAGTTGTTTGAATTCACTCTTTGTATAGTATTTAATCCTCATTAGATATGAAACACGGGCGAGGATGCTTTTTCCTCGATGTTGACAAGCAATTAATCCTCATTTAGTCAAGTATTTCTATATCGGCATGAATTTTCCTTTTGCTTTATTAATTGAGAATTGATTAGTCCCATTGGCTAGTCCTTTAGTTAACTTTAAAAAAAAGTATTAACAGGTTCAAATGATGTCCTTTCACGTTTTATAGGGTGCTTCTCAGGCAATGGTAATTTCGCACCTCTTCAAATCCTAGAAAAAACCCTATTGGACAAACAACACCCATACCATAGGCAGGACTCGAATCTGCGACCTTTGAGTTAGTCGGCGAGCACGCTACTCCCCGGGCTATCCTGGCCGGCGGCACAATTTTTACTCCTGATTTCTATTTTTACTTAGAGTCTTTAATCTTTCGAAATTATTGAGTATTGCTTCATTAAGATTAATGATTTTATTCAGTGCTTCTGATCTACTTCCTCACAAAAATGGTTAAGTAGTTATATTCTTTATCGAAGAGTAATTATCTTTTTTTGCTGCAGAAAAACTATCGTAATCGTCAATGTTTCGAGACTTTTATTATTCACATAATTGAGAATAGTTTATTATTCCGCCATTATTCAATTTTTCTAGCATTTCTTAATCAATATTTACCCGTTTTAGATATTTTCCGTTCCAACAAAAATATGTAATTGCAAATACAATTTTCCTGAGATTTTAGACCTACATCTCTTAAACATACATCCTTAAGTGGTTTTTTACTAATTGGTCCTACTTGTTACAAAGTTAAATGTAAATATGTGTAATTTATCTACCTAATACTTGTTTGGCAAAGAAATATAAGAAACTGAAAAAGTGAATCCAGCAGAGATAAACATGAAGTCGACTTAATATTTGAGCTGACTGGATGAGTCTGTTTGGTAGCACGCTCACTGAGTTACCAAAAGGTCTGGGTTTAAGTCACACATTCGATATGGAAGTTTTCTTTTCAATTCAATTTTCTTCAATTTGAGAGGTGCTAAATAACCGTTCAACCTTTAGACCAAAGACGTACCCTAAAAAAACAACACTACTACGTAATATTTGACGGTATTGGTAAGTTAAAATTGACATAAAACTAAAAAAGATAGTGATGTCAGATAAACCATAGCTTCGACGACAAGAAAATAAATCTTTCATTGGAAAAATGCTATTGTGGGCAATATATATTGTTTTACTACACATACAATTACGATTGCATTATCATTTTTAGAGCATAATGGTAGATAGGCATGGTTAGACAATATACAGTCTGAAAACATTTATTAAATGGGATCATTGCTGTCAAATGATAGAAGCGAAGGTGGGAGTGTATAGTTTGTAAAACATTATTGTGCAACCTCTCATATTGATATTTCATTTCTGCTGGGCGTTTTATGTCGCAGTGGTAAAATAGGAATACACTATTAGTAGAAAATTAATTACATTCCATTTTGTTTCATACTTTCAGTCTCCACATAGAGAATTTTACTTTCAGAGGATTGAACCAGGAAGAATCGCGATGTTTATGACCGCGAGAATATAAGCCGCGGTGGATACTAGTCTCCATTTGGTCTTCTACATCTATCTCCATTTGGCCCTTATAAGTGATTCGTTTTTATTGGCAACGAACATTGCACGTAAAATAGTTATTTTTGTAGTGAACTGATTATTTACGTCACTTACGATCAGAACATTTTTGCTTGCCGTGCAGGCCGGGTATTCACCTCTTAAACTATCTATTATTGCGTTAGCAGATAATGTTTTCTATGGATGTCTGGTTTTAATTGCCTGCTAAGCAATGTTTTACCTAAAGTACAAAACCGAGGAAAGATCTCTTTCTCTGTATGGAGTAGTTTGTCCATACGTTCACCGGGTGTGGATTTTTCAATAACGAAAGATGAGCATTTGAGAGTTATTTTCAGTTTATGGAATTGAAAGTTAAAATTCTATATTCCTCAATGACTCGCGGCAAAGAATCATTTTGTCACACACAACAGAATGCGTTATTTTAAAATTGACCAGTCTTTTGGCAGAAACTCGAACCACACGGGGTCTAATGCACTTAGATATTTATTGCGATTACTGTAAATTTTCAACATTTCTAACATGTATTCTGAATTTACCAGTGTTTTCTTGATCACTGGCATTCATTAACGTCTCTTTCGAATGGATAGTATTGATCTCAGCCCTTGAGTTTTTTATCGGTGTCTGCGTGTAATCTTATCTCTATTGCTATCGGACGTCCTTTACCCACTGTTTTTATGTATAAAGTCTCACATTTTCAAAATAAAAGGACATAGTGAACCTCACATAGTTTGCCTCTAGATGTATTAGACAAATTGGAACTTACTTTTTGTTTGCTAATATTTTGTTTTTCAAATAAAATATATATTTTTTCTATTTATTAATTTATTTTATGAAATTCACTGAGGACGCTGTCACTTGGTTGAATGCCATAATGAAACAAAATATAGATAGAAAATTTATGCACTTCCAATGAAAAATATAGGACACAATTGGTTTCGACAATAATCGTCATCATCCAGATTTACCAACCTACATTTTGTTTTTTTATTTTATAATTGTTGGGAATATCCGGGAAAGCCCACTGATCTTGGTGGATATCCTGTGATTGGTCCCTTTTATATTTTACATGCCCGTCCCTTTAGCTTATAGATCTCTTAAAAATACAATATGACTACCCTTGTTCATATAGTTCTTTTTAGGCCAGGCCTGTTACAATTTTACAGGTCCTGTTTATAATTGATTTAATTATTATTTTATTTTTTTAATGTGATATTATATTAGCCGGCGGGGTGCAAAATGACCCTAGCTGTCGACGTACAAAAAAAATCCCAACTACTACTATTTTTGTTTACTAGGATTAGGGTTTTCTTTCGATTTCATCTTGAATTACTTTTGTAAATTGCTTCGTAGTTCCTTTGAATTTTTATGATTACAGCCACTCTTTGGAATACCTAATTATTGCTGTTTTCATATTTTTCCTTTTGCTCATTAAGTAATGTGTTACTTTCCATTCAGACGCATGGTCCCAATCTTGCTTTGAAAATTTATTCAGTATATTAAAAAGAAATTTATTTATAAAAGCAAGCAAAGGGTTATTTTCGGGATAGGGCATTATCGCCGGGATATTTATTTACCATTATAAAGCTATAAGCTGGCAATTGTCACAGTGACATACCCCCAAATTCTTGTTCTCTCAAAAGAATTTACTAACATAAAAAAAGCAATCCCTCTTTAGATCACCTCATGCCCTTTCACCCTTGATTATGTCGAATATTCTACATTCTGATCCTTTTTCTCCTGATTTTTAATGTTTTCCAGCTTAGTAATTTCAACTTTTCTGTAACGCTCTCCGTTCATTTGTTTCTCTATGGCATATATGACCACTTTTCGTTGTACTTTCTCCAGTGTTTTAATGTGCCTTTTTTGTATGGGGTCCATACTATCGGTGCGTACTTAAAAATTGGTCTTACACCGTCTTTTATGCCTTTTCCTTAGTAAATGCACTACTCCCTTGAGGTTGCTCATTACCTAATGTAATGTTTGGAATCAATATATTCTCTCTTTGGCCCCCATCCTACATTCTTTGTAAATTAAACGCGTACATATTTGCAATTATAACTAGTAGTAGTAGTATTTTTGTTTATAGGGTGCTTCGACGGCTATGGTCACTTCGCACCTCTTCAATTCATAGAAAAACCCATCTGGACAAACACGACACCCATGCCCTGAGCGGGATTCGAACCCGCGACCTTTGGGTTAGCCGGCGAGCACGCTACCCACCAGGCTAACCCGGCCGGCCTTAATCCTTGAGGAAATAAATGAGGTCACTTTAGAAATTCTAATTTTTATTGGAATTATCCAAGTCTACATCTATTTTTCTCATCACAGTGTTCAACATAGTGGTTGGTTTTGTAGGTTAAGGTATAACTCGACTAATACTTAGCTCATCGTTACAAAAATCCCATACAACAGGACAGGAGTGCCAATTCCTTTTCCTGTGCCACATGTGGTTTTCCATCTGTCACCAAGAAAATTACTCAGTTTACTCTGCTGGAGGTTTCCTAAGGTTTCTACTGGAGTTGGACCCGATCCCTCTGTTATCTAGTATCCAAGCGCACTTCCAAATGAAATATGAAGACACCTCTTATCTTCACCTACCAGTATTAACCAATTTTTGACCTGCTCAAATATCCTCGATATATGAATTAAAAAATATTTAGGATTCAATTTACTAAGCCAGTAAATTATTTATCCTTTTAAGACATTTAAGCTAATATTCATAAAATCCATAATAAATGAACTAACAAGTAAGTAAAGTTTGTTAGTGATATAAACCTATTGTATTTATCATAAAAAATCATTAGACTCATTCCTCTGACGTCTCGATTTGAGCATTCACTTCCATTATTTGTTGCTCTCAGTTTGCTACCCCTGAGACATTTGTTTGTTTTCAAGGTAGCGAGAATATTCTATGCTATGAATGGCAATATGCCAAATGTCTCAGATAAATGTAAATATAATCTTCGAAATGCTCACAGTTTTCTAACGCCTAAACCAAAAGT
>WURS02042173.1:0-11228 GCA_011762765.2 Rhinocypha anisoptera
CTCTCTCTCTCTCTCTCTCTCTCTCTCTCTCTCTCTCTCTCTCTCTCTCTCTCTCTCTCTCTCTCTCTCTCTTGTCTGTTTACAGTGATGTTTCTAGTTTTATTTTTTAACTTTTTTTACTATACAATTGTAAAAAGTTTAGTTCTTATCACATTGCTTCATATTTTTTCAAAATTATTTCGAAGAGTAAAACCTGAAACATTTTATTACTTCAACAAGAATATCGTATAATTTTTTAAACTCGATTTTGTTTTAATTTACAAAATTCAACTCTGTGTACTTACATGTAAAAGTTCCGGAAAGTTTATTTGATTAAAAAACACTATCAAAGTAGCGTTGTTGTATAGAAACTTTCTTTACGGTTAGTTTTTCCGGCTAATGCTAATGAGGAGACTCACCAATCCCAAGAGATAAATTTTTTTAATACCTTAGTACCTCCATCTGTTAGAAAACCGTTATTTTGTTTCATAAACCCTCCTCCCCCATCAAATCTCATAAGAGATCAAAAAATTGGTTTAAATATGACTCTAAACTTAACCAGCATTTTCGTTTGGAAACTTTCTCATACACTGGTTTGTGTTACTGGCTTTGAAAGTAGCCGCAATACAAACTAGTGTAGGAGAAAGTTCTTGAGCAAAAATGTTGGTTAAGTTTAGAGTCATAGTTTAAACCAAACCAATCTGTTGTTTACAAATTGAACCCATCAAAACGCTTAATTTAAGCCTTAAAGTATGGTTCGGTTCAATTGAGCTAATCGACTACATTTTGCTAAGTTTTCTCTTAATTTTTTTAAAAACAAGTTTGCTTCACAATCTTTCGAAATTAAGTTTATTGGTATATTGGCATGCAAAAACTGAAGCATGTCAAACATAAGTAGAGATAAACAAACTTGATCAATTAGAATAGTTGACAATGTTAAGAACGGTAATGAACGTTATTTCCTGTTATCCTTGTGGGTGAGCCAATGGATTGTCAAGCACGTTGGACTGACGACACCGGCCAGCAGTGCCCATCGACCGGTCGCACTGATCAGCAAGCTTGCAGCACGTCACCCCAACGAAACCACCACAGATCTCACCGGTCTTTGCACATCGCTTCTGCACTAGATACCCGTGATATCATTAGCATCAGCAAAAAATCATGTTTGACAAATCACACAATTCACTTACCACCATGAGCAGTGTGGGCGAATAGAACCATGGCAAGCAACAGGAAGAGGAATGAAAGCAATCGTTTTGGTGTCATGGCTTTGTGAAATTTTGGTTTGGTCGATTACATTTGCTATTGTGTGCTAGTGTGCGTGTGTGTCACAAGCAAGAAACCCAAAACAACACTCACCCTTGCCGGACTGATCATCACTTTTTTATATTTAATATATTTACACACAGGCAAACAACTATGCAACTACACCGAATGAGGATGATGATTGCCACTGGCAACTGGTTCCACCCCGTGCAATTGAGATAGCCACTGTTTCTTCATCTGAAACCGGCTTGTAATGGCAGTCAGTGTTGTTGTAGTGCCGTGAAATCTTTACGAGATGTGAAAGAGAGAGAGAGAGAGAGAGAGAGAGAGAGAGAGAGAGAGAGAGAGAAAGAGATGAGAGAAAAGCCGCCACTCTTGTTGATAACGCTAATCAAGCTGACACATTATTCATTCTTCTTCTAAATACCATGTCATAATCATAATCTATACACGAGAGCGGTGGAACTCTCACAGAAAAAAACGAAAGAGAAAAGTACTAGGTTTTTGACTAACCGTTGTACGGGCGTACATCGGTAGGTACACCATTCAATCAGAGAATAACCGAAAGAGAGAGAAAGTGAATATGCGATGTGTCAAGTTGATTTAACGTGTAGATTTTACGTAATAAACCGGTTAGTTCAATGTCCAAAAAGTTTATCCCAGTGCAATTTTGGTTCGTTTTTTTCGATTCTATAGAAATAATGGTCCGTATTCATCTGTCCCTCTAAGGATCAACTTTTTTTAGAACCTAAGGAACAATTAATTTCAACAATATCTTCTACAATATTCTAATTCAATTAAACCAGTCTGTATCAATTAACTTCAATTAAAGTTTCCAAAGTTAACCTTAAAGAGGACAGATGAATACGGGTCAATATATTATTAGTATATATTATTACATGTAAATCTAAAATTACAAAATTATTAAAATTACTCTACTAAAATTACTCCAATTCGGTTTTAACCTCAATAAGGTTATTTTAAAATTATTTTTATTTATTATTACCATTATTTTAACACACCAAAATTGAAAATGTTATTCATGAAAAAAATGTATTTTTGTTTTTTTCCAATTATTACTGATATATAAATAAATTATTTTAAAAATTTTAAAATATACATATAAAATAAGTAGAAGAAAAAATTAAGTATACTTCTACACAAAACACTTTATTGGATGCTTTGACGGCTACATTTTTTGGGAGGGTGTTGAATGAAACTTCATCTTCAAGATTGAGGAGTGCGAAGCAAGTGAGCTAACCCCACATGTGCTTGAGAGAATTCCACCGGTGTTTGTGGTGGTGATGAACCCATTGATGTCCACGGTGACGACGAGGAGTCGATCGAGGTTTAAGTTCCCCGCTGGGGGATCGACGTTGCACGTTGTGATGGTGATGACCCCGCTCGGGGTTAGGTCGAGCCATCGTGCCAGACGTAGCGGCCAGAAGTGTCAAGATAAACGTCAGTAGAATGGTGAGCTTCATTTTTGGGATCTTGATGCAATCTTCGCCACGGTCCGAATGAACGAGTGACGCCACGTGTGATCCTATTTGAGTGTTCGATGTTTATCTCTATCTGGTGACGATGACGATGTGATGCGTTTATGGGAGTGGGCGTGGCATCTTGAAAAAATGCTTTCGAGTTTAGAGAGAGAGAGAGAGAGAATGAATGAAAAAGTGAGTGAGCGAGTGAGAGAGAGAGAGTGAGTGAGAGAGAGAATGTGTGAAAGTGTGAGTGAGTGAGTGGAAGAGAGAGTGAATGAAAAATGAGTGAGTGGGAGAGAGAGAGGGAATGAGTGAAAGTGTGAGTGAGGGAGAGAGAAAGAGTAAATGAAAGTGTTAGAGAGTGAAGAAGTGAGCGAGTGAGTGAGTGAGTGAGAAAGAGAGAGTGAGAGATATAATGTGTGGCATCAGCGGGACATGCTTTTGGGTAGATAGGAAGAGAGTGAGAGTGAATCAGAGTGGGAGAGAGAGAGAGAAGTGATACATTTATGGCATTCGTGACATCAATAGGGCACATATATTTATTTTTTAGATAAATAGAAATCTAGCGAGTGTCGATCAACTATAAAGAGGTGACCTTGTCACCGACAAAATGATAAATTTAGAAGTGCTTCGAACTCTAATTGTACCAACAACAAGTGTCCGGTCCTACTCTTTTACTTCTCTCTCCCTCCTTCTCTCTTTCTCTTCTCAGTGTGAAAATGTATTTGGAGTGATATATCTTTGGCACTGCCCATGTGGCGTGAGTTTGATCTCTCCCTCTCTCTCTCTCTCTCCCTCTCTCTCTCTCTCTCTCTCTCTCTCTCTCTTATTTCTACCCTCTCCCACTCCACTTTATTTTTTATTACTTTTTTTATTTTTTTACTCAATTTTCCATCGCTCCAAGTTAATTTTTCTCATTTTAAATGTATGTTACTTTAAAAAGCATTATTTAACTTAATGAAATGACACGATAAATAATTTTAAAATTTTAACACTACATGTTAAAAAAAATCTGTAACTTAAGTTGTACTTTTATTCAAAGTGCGCTATCTTTTTCTCTACCTTTTTTATTGTTTCTCTGGTTTACAAACTTTAAAGTTTGAAAACGTTTAAAAGTATATTTCAAATTTCTCTTTTATCCTCTTTCTCTCAACCTTCATCCGTTTTCACTTATTTCACCCTATGACTTGGTTGCTTCCCCTAAAATCAGGCAAACAATGATTTCATCAATCGATCACGCATGTTTGTGCGCGTGCCAACGATTCTCCGTTCAATTTTGCGCCAATTTTGATATAAATCTCATCAATCGCAAGTCAACAACAATTTCTATTAGGCCAATTTATTGTTGGGTTATTGTTGAACAATAGATGGCGCTACCTACATTTGGATTTTTTAAATTACAAAATTTGCTTTGCTTGTTAAAATTAATGTTGAGTATTAAACAATATAAAATAAAAATAATCAATAAATTGCAATATAAATTTAATTTTCTCAAATTTATTATCACAAAAAACAATATAACGGTCTACCCATTCATTGATCTCAAGTACCAATAATTGGTTGTTGCATTTAGTGAAATCATTAACCACGAGGAAGACGTGTGACATATTGATATTTAAGTCAGTGCCATAGGACAAAAACTAAACTTTTGTTTCAAAATTTGACCAAAAATGCTTGCCATTTGGATTATCTCGTTTTTCCCTTTGATTTTGGCTGACGGTAAACATTGAAAAAAAACTTTTCTATAATATAATAAATAATGTTAATTTGGACTAGTATTCACGAAGGACGATCCATACAGTCTTTCACGATGTGGTCTGAATTCATCGCAACCATGGTCTAATTCTCGCAATGAAGTCTACTTCAAGTATCAACATTTCACTCGTAACCCGACTCGCAACTTTACCTTGGCAGATGACATCGCCAAAGGTGCTGCAAAAGTGGTGGCAGAGGTGGCACAACATCGAGCTGAAGTTGCACAAGCTCTCAACACCACCAACTGGATACGATTCTACCGTCGATTTGAGATGCAATTTAAAGAGTTTTCCTGTGACCAGTTGACCTCAACGTTTAGTCAAATTGCTCTTGATGTTTTGGGTTACACTTATAATGTAATACCGGCAAGGTTTGACAATTGGGAAGACACTACATTGTGGTATAGTGTAAAAAACAATTTTACTCAATTTGTGTTCTATGTAATTGATCAGGGACAACAAATCGAGCACACACTCAGCCAGCTAAACAGCACTAACCATGAAACAGTAAAACTCGATGTAAACCAACAATTAACTCCACTCTTGTCACATGCCACTCAACTTAAGCAAAACTTGGAGCGTGGTTTAGGACAAATTTTGATGGACATCGCTAAGAGACCTTACAAAACTAGCCTTGACAATCAAGTACTCGCTAAATTTTATCTCCAAATAATTGAATGGTTTGTACCCTTTCTTCAACATTTCCAATTTGAAGTCAATTATAATATTTAACTTTTGTAAAATTTCTATACTAATGCATATTGTTGCGATCAGCACCGGATTTAATATAATTAACTGAAATCTACAATGAAAGGTGGTTTTAGAAGACGCTAGGAGTGGTAGCTTTATACCCAATCCAGAGTATTGTTCAAAATAACTTTGAATACAATATCTAGTTAAGTTTCATCTCGATAGATGTCACTAGCAACATTATTTCGGGTTTTAAATCACAAAATCAAAACACTAACATTTTACTGATATACAAGCAATAATAAAAACAACTAAAATAAGCCATGGCCGTGCTTCTCTCGTTACTTATAAGTATCATAGATGTATCAAAATTCGCAATCTACTTTTCTAGTCACTAGAAATAATGACAATCTAACATTTTACCCTCATTCAACAATCCTTTTGCAATGTGGTCACAGGTAAACTGTATTCTATTGCAATTTTAAATGGTGATTTTTTTGAATTATGTTGTATTGTAATTACAAATATTCAGTGTAGAAAGTATTAAAGCACTGTAGGAAGTATACAAAAATCACGCGTAAACTCGCTTGGGTCGGGCCAGACTTTTTAAATGTTAAAATTAATGAAAGGAATGTATGAGTGAATATATTGTAAACTCTAAACTCAAACCAGCCAATAACAATAAAGCTGTTCCAAGTTAATCATTGGATAAACATAAATGTAGATAACAATAATAGAAACTGTGGAAACAACAGAAATCTTTATTTGAACCCTTAACATAGAACCATCAACAAAGTGGTTAATAAGAATGGTAACGAGGGGAGAGGTCAACCACGGAATCGTCCACCGCCACGACCACCACGAAATCCACCACCACGTCCGCCGCGAAATCCGCCGCCACCTCGGTATCCACCATAGCCACCTCGACCTCTGCCACCTCGGCCATACTGACCCAGCACCAGGGGAGACAACAGTGCCAGCAGACAAACCACCAAGAAGAGAAGGGAGAACAACTTCATCGCGTTCCGGTTCGGTTAGGAGGTAAAGTTGGTCTCTAAGATGATAGGTGATGATAATTGTTGTTTGATAACTCGATGTATTGATTGGTTCGGGCTATTTATACACCTCTCACCAGACAAGACAAGACGATGCAACAACCAAAACACGTATACGATGAGTGAGAGAGGGAGAGAGACATTGAGCAACAAACAAGAGAGATGAGAGAGAAAGAGAAAGTAAAACATACACAAGTAAATTCAAAGCAAAGGGGAGAGAAAAAGTTAGAAATAAACAGTATGGAGATAGGGTGGGGAGAAAATCATACAGAAATTATATTGGGACAAAGACATGAGAAATGAAATACTTTGAGAGAGAGAGAGAGGAGAAACCGGCCGGCTGGCACTGGTTTGGCGAGCACGTGCAAAAAAATGCTGCAACCCCTACTATCTTGGTTTGGTAAAACTAGCCATCAGGTTAGCACATCACTATTTCATGTTGAACATTTATATGGCATCAGCATTACTACTAAACTATTGCAATGGTTGACCTTGAAGTGGACTCTCACCCTTGATTAACATAGCAAGAGAAAAATATGTATTTTTGACTGAATTTGGGTTTTGCCAGTAACACCTTGCCAAATGGTCATTTGTGAGAAATTTTAAAGCACACTCTAAACTCATATAAAACGTAGGACAGCTTTACAGATGTGTTGATAAAATCTAACTTATTATACAATTTACGACTACAGTAATAAAATTTCACCACAGTAAAGTTGTCTCAAGTCGAAGTGAGTTTAAATTGAGGTTAAATCGAGTGCAATTTGCATAAACTAATCTTGCCATTTTTGGATTGTTGATTTTCTTAAATTGTTTAATTTGGTTATATATAACCAAATTATTATTTATCTGTAAAGAGAAATATTAAACAAAATTAAGCTTTTTAAAGATCAAATACTATTTAACTAGCTTTTTACATTTTTCTCCAAAAATCTAAGTTGTAACGAAATCAAAGACCTTCAAGTGGAAAAAAGAGCAATGCAATTAGCATCGTATAAATGATCGTAAAAAAGTAGCGTCATTTGGTGATAGTGATAGGATCACATCAAATCAAACCTTCACGCCAAAACAATTTTGCTTTACGCATTTTCTCTTTATTTTCTTCCTAGAATGAACATTTTACCTCAAGTTGATGAATTTGATTAAATCAAAGTTTGATAAAAACCTATGTTGGATAAATTGAGTTGAGCCATGCGGCAATTAAAACAACAAACACATTTTCTCTCTTTCTTATATTATTTATTTATTTTCTCAAACATTCTCATTTTTTTCACACACACTTAAATTGTGCAAAATCATTAGATTTAATATAAGTTTTGCGACAACCAATGATTTATCACTTTTTTCAATTCAAAAAACTATTACCCTAAAATTTATTAAACAATTTCAAGTTTTATGTTTTTTCCTGTTGAGTGAGTCTTTCCTAAACACAAATGGCAATCGAGTCAGATGTCCTTCGTATAGACATAAACTTAGACTTGAAAGGGGACATGTACATATATCAATATCAAAAATAGGGGGGGTGTGGGGGGTGCAAGGAAAATCATGGTTTACTCTCATTAGGGGGAGGGGGAGTTAATATAAATATCGAGAGCATATTAAAAAAATAAAAAAACGTTTATAGCAGCTGACAAACAGAGACTCAATGGTTAAGAGTGCTTTTAAAAATCGAAATTTGTTTGTAAAGTTCTAAGAGTTCTATGACTCAATTTGGATCTTTTATTTGAAAAATTGAAAAATCCGTTAGTGAGATAAACATGTGGCGCAAGTTACTTCAAAATCAGAGAACTAAGAAAATTAAGCAACCGATTTCGATTAAGAGACTGGTATCATAAACCGAATTTCCAAAAATATTGTTTGCTCTCGATATATTCGGGGGAGGGGGTAGGGTCAAGTTAAGGGATCACGAATTGCTCACATATGGGGGGAGGTAGGGGTCAAAAAATTATTTTTTGATATCGATATATGTACATGTCCCCAAAGTCTTGCATTGTTGTATTTTTTCAAAAACAATAGAATTATTATTCACATTTAAAAGTTGTTTATATTTTAGTCATTCAAATTAATCTGTGAGTTTAAAATGTTTTACGGAATATTCATTAGAAGATAGTGCCACATTAACTCCGTTAAGATAGATCCCTCGTTAACAGCACTGCAAGCTAAAGTGAGTGTGGCGCCATCTGATGGATATTCAGCAAAACATTTTTCAAAAACACATTTTGAATGAATAATAATTAATAAATTACAATTTTTATTAATAAAACTTAGTAATTAAGTTTTGTGTTATATTAAATAAAATATATGCTTGTAAGTTTTTGATATATTTTGAGAATTTTCATTATTTTGTGATTTACTTGAAAATAGCACATTTTGGGTTAGATTCTCAAAACACCGATGAACAACGCAGACTTTCCGATAGTTTAAAATGTACGAAACTTTTTCTAAACTAATACTAAATTTTTCAAATTAAAGCCAAAAATGCCGAAAGCAAGTAGTGCTCAAATTACATGCTTGCACGTGTCTCCAAGTTAACTAGAATTTTCCGGAGAAGCTAATCGGAAATGCTCTTTAATTTTTTCTTTCTTTCTCTCTCTCTCTCTCTCTCTCTCTCTCTCTCTCTCTCTCTTAGTGCTATCATCAATACAAGATGAGCAAGAGTGAGAGAACTAGCTGATAAAGATAGATTCGCCCCTCTGCATTCGCAAAAAGACGATAATGAAATTATTGTGCCTGATTTTGTTTTTACTCTTCACACTCACTCACTCAATCTTGGGCTTCGCTTGCCAATTTCAATTTCCTTCCTCTCCACAACGATTCTTTGAATTAAGAGAAATTGAGAGAGAGAGATGAGAAGGATGGTGAGAGAGAAAAAAGAATAAAAGATATCAAGATAGATAGAGATTGAACATGAAGAAAGAGAGTAAGAAAGAAAATGAGAATAAAGTAAAAGTAAAAGAGAGATGAGGAATAAGAAGAAAAATGAGATAGAGAGACTCCTACGCAATATTGTTTGATAATCTCAAGATTACTCAGAGAAAGAGAGAGAGAGAGAAAGAGAGAGAGAAAGAGGGAGAGAGAGATGGAGAAAAAGGAGAAAAGAAAGAGAGAGAGATGGGAGAGAGAGGGAAAGAGAGGGAGAAAGAGGAGGAGGAGAGAAACAGAGAGAGAGAGAGAGAGAGAGAGAGATTCTGTATAAATTCTTCTTAGTCTTCCTTTCTCTCTCCCCTCTAGTCTGTGTCTGGTGGTTAGCTTGTTAATCGACAAGAAAAGAATTTTTTAAATAAATTGTTAAAAGTATGTGAGGGAAAGAGAAGAGAGAAAGAGAGAAACAAGAAATAATGATGTTTTTGTGGCGCGGCAAAAAAAGTGAGAGAGATACCTACCCCACCCAAGCCATCTTCACTCCCATAAACAAGTATTTATATGAGATGAGGCTTGTCTGGGAGATGACAACAACTCGATAATAACAACAACAATTGAGAAAGAGAGAGAGAGAGAGGGAGGGAGAGAGAGATATGTCGGTTAACAGGTTAATGTCGGGTTGGGTTGTTTGGAAAGAATCGACCTCCGGTGTTGAGAACTCGTAAACTATCTCTCTCTTTCTCTCTTTTCAAAACACGTAATAATAACTAGAGAAAGTTAATTCTCAGACCAGTTGAAAATAGAAAGAGAGAGAGTTTATATGACCTCGGTGGTCGTTTTACCAAAGTGCCATTGTTGAGGTTAAGGTTGATTTACTAAGGATATTAGGATATTTCACTATACGATGAATATGAGATGTGAAAAAAGACAGGTGAAATAGAGGGAGACAGGTGAATGAAGAAAAACTTAAGAAAATTAAAGAATTAGTGAGAGAAAGACAGAGAGAAAGACAGAGAGAAAGAGATAGAGAAAGACAGAGAGAGAGAAAGACAGAGAGAGAGAGAGAGAGAAGCAAGTGATGTACCGACTCTAGTCACGCTACCCCATCCCTCACAGTCATCCATCCAAGTCCCAATCCCAATCCCACACAAGAAATAACAACACCGCTAATTGCAATTTACCGACATTCTATGCCATATTACCTATTACCTACTTAGAATGAAAGAGAAAGAAAGAGAGAGAGAGAGGCAGTGAGGGAACAAATCTTTTTTAATATTAACATTCTCTCCCCTTTTCACTATATTTCTGGTTATTTACATCATGTAAAAATCGATCTAAGGTCAATTTGTTGTTGGTAGATATTTTATTTAAAGAAAGAATGAAGAAGAGGAGAGTGAGAAAGAGAGAAGAAGGTTGTCTCAAAGTCTTTTCTCTCTCTTTTCATCTCCTAGGTGGCATCGCAAAGAAGGCACTCTGCCTCCTGTGTGTTGCCCTCACAGTCCCATTACTGTCAGTATTAATTAGAAATTTCACTTGTCTCAAACTTGCTAATACTAATGATGTTGCTAATTGGAAACAACTGTGGTGGCGGTACCGCCATCACCGCGCCATCTAGATGATGATGGTGCGGAAGTGAAGATGCGATTCATCAAGTTCAGAGAAAGGGGGAGAGAGAGAGGGAGAGATGCGAGCTGCTACGAGTGAACATGTCTACGAGTGACATGTGTCTCCAAGTATATTTACACTTGACAGTTTCTAGTCAATTATCAAGATGCTCAAATGGGTTTTTACCATCGTATCTTTCATCATCATATATATAGAAGTTTTTTTCCTGCTGTGTTAATCATGGATTAATGAAGTGAAAAGGCTTAACTATTCAACATAAGAACATATTGATATGCATATATAAATGTGGGCTTGCTTGTCAAATCAATAAAAATATTCAGTTACCCCAGGAGAAATAGTAAAGAATAACTCAATAGAATTGATGCTAGTGAGGAACAACTCAATGTTATCGATGATAGTAAAAGACAACTCAATGGTATCGATAATAGTGAAAGAAGCTTCAATAGAAAAATCAATGTTAGTGAAGAACAAATCATTGGTATTAATTGTGTAACATTAATGTTTTCCCTTCA
>WURS02042183.1:0-11228 GCA_011762765.2 Rhinocypha anisoptera
CGACGACGACGACGACGACGACGACGACGACGACGACGACCAAAGTCGATCACGCATTAATATAGAGTAGATAGATATTGAAGTATATTGAAAAATACTTAACAGTACTTGTCACATAGTTTACTTGTCATTAGTCACATTTGAGAAATTAATTTTCTTAATTAATAATAGCAATTAATTAATAAACTATTGAGTCTTGGAGAAAAATAAAAATAAAAACTTTCCCTCCCCGCAGCTGGCCAACGGGCCAGCGGCAGATAGAGAGACTCGGTAAGTAAGAGTATCTTAAGTAATCTAAAACGTCAAACGTCTCTCCTATATATTAATGGATAATATGGTTGTAGTTTTCTATGTTCTATCTTCTAAGTTTAATGTTCAGTTATTTTTTAGTATTGTGCCACCCACAATTTTGTACTGTGAGAGTTACGCGACTTCCACTTTTACCGATTCTAATTCTAATTTAATTAGTTTTTTTACTGGAAAATCTTTATTGTTTTGAGTGTTTTAACACTATTGTTTTGTTAAAAACCAAAACTTTAGAGTCAAATTCGGGACAATTTTATAAAATATTGGCAGCTTCCAAATTTTTATACTCAATTCTGCATATTCTATGACATAAAGAATAATAGAGAATTCTTTCTATCAAAATTTAGGCTAAACTTGTCATTACTTTTTGAATTTGTAAAAAACAGATTTACTTTTATTTCTCATCGTATGCAATTCAATGTGGTGTATCAGTGCCACTGGAAGCCTCTTGACCATTGGAGTTTCTACCATTATCTTTTTGCTGAATTTTATCTTCACACTCCTCTGGATGCGTTTCTTTCTGCACATTATGGAGATGACCGCCAACTTTGCCGTGACAGAAATCAAAATCTATCGGGTATACTAAACTAGAGACTAGTTTCTAAATATTAATTTACAAGAGGGACAGCGCTAAAGCGTCGTCTGCCTCTTGTAAAAAAACGGCGGCTGAGTTGCCGAGGTTAAACTCGAGTTAATTTGAATGGTTATGCAATAAATTTGAATTAAATCGAACGAGAATTGAAAAAGTTCGAATTCCGAAATAAATTGATAGAGAATTTGAAGATTTGTGCACAAAATTTGAACCGAATCAAAATAAAATTCGAAGCATAACAGAGAAAGTTAGATTCAAATCGGTTAAGAATTCAAATCACCACAGTGAAAGTTAGATTCGAATCGGTATAGAATTTGAATCACAACAATGGATTCGAATCGGTTCGGATTCGAAAGGATTCGAATTGGATTTTCGTTGTTTTAACCGAAACCGTTGATATGATTTTAGCAACGTTTTTTTTAATCTTCAACACTGTTAAAAATACTGTATGTTATAACCTGACATTGACCTTTTCGCTCCCGAAAACGTTATCGGGACGTACGCCTTACAGTTTCTAGCTTTTAAGATGACAATCTAAGAAAAGTTGGCTTACAACACTACAAATAAAAAATCAGTATATAAGCGCTGATTTTCCGAATTGTCTGTTTATAAACTTACATTTTTAAATTGAAAGCCTATTACAAAGACTTGTTGAGTTATAACTAGAAACGTGCTTAATATTGGCTAATAACTAGACAACATTTTAAACTGTTTATATTGATCTTTTATATGTATTATATAGGTTAAACTTAAGTTAATCTTGAAAATGCTGGAACGTCTATGCAAGCATCGCGTATCAACCAAACTGGCATATCGTCTTCACAAATGGCAACGTTGCTACCGTCGGTTGATGATTCAACTCCTACACTCGAATGCATTTCACGGCAAGATCTTCTTTGCCTTTCAAGTGATCAATGTTCCCATCAACGCCTTTCTTCTGCTCTCACTGATCTACAGCAAGGCACCGTTTGAGGACCAGTGGTCAATGTGGGTTCTGTGTGTCAGTCAGTGGTTCTCAATGGTTGGCATACATCTTGGCATGGCACGAGTGAACATACGAATCAGAAGGCCAAATCGAACACTGTTCCAATTGCAACGCCAACACCGGACTCAAATTCAAGGTCGAATTAATCTAACCCTAGCGTTACACCTGCAAACCTTTCACACCAAACGACAGTATGGCTATACTTATGGTCGACATTTTGGTCTTATCTCACTAATGAGCTTTACACAGGTAACTTTTTAATTATTAGTCATTCCGATAAGTTTTCCGGTTTTTTCTATGTCATACCTTGAACACGAGATGGCGGTGCCTGCCACTAACATTGTTTACCTTTTCTATGCTCATTCGTGAGTTCTAGTAAGAAGTCAGTCAAAGTTCGCAGCATGTCCCACTGCAGTGTTCGATATGCTAATTGGATTTTAACATGTTCTACTCACTCAAACACTAATTCGCGCATGAGCATAGAAAAAGTAAACAATGTGAGTGGCAGGCACCGCCATCTCGTGTTCAAGGTTTGACATAGAAAAAAACCGGAAAACTTATCGGAATGACTAATATATATGTCATTTTTGGAAGAGGGCTAAAGCGTTGTTTGCCATTTGTAAAAAAACAAAACCACCGAGTTCAAACTCAAGTTATCATAATTTGAAGGGTTATGCAAAAAAATCGAATCGAAAAATAGAATCAAGCGAAGATTGGAAAAGTTTGAATTCTGAATGAAATTGACGGAGAATTCAAAGCTTTATGCTCAAAATTCGAACCGAATTAGAATAAAATACAAATCGTTACACAGAAAGTTAGATGAGTTAAGAATTCAAATCAAATCAATGAAAGTTAGATTCGAATTGGTGATGAATTCAAATTACAATAGTGAAAGTTGAATTCGAACCGGTGATGAATTCGAATCGGTTAAGCACAGTGAAGCACAGTAGAGTAACTATCACAGTACAACAAAATGGCAGAAAACCTAAAATGCCAGAAAATTCTGGCATGCTCTGCATAGAACATATAAACTCATGACCATGATAACAAATTGACTAATCTTTATTTTTTTCTTATTCTTTTGTTACAGAGTATATTTTTCTACTTAGAACTCTTGATGTATGTTTATAATTTTATCCGTTAGCATATATAATGAATCCAAAATGTTAAAAATAACTCTAATAAATGTAAATTATAAAAATTTTTGTAAGTAAACAATATATTCAAAATAAATTTATTTAAATTTGAATTTTGAACTGGACTGGATTTCTTAACCTTCACTATATTTTACTTTGTCTCTCAAAGAACAATAATGATGAATGGCACTTGGAAAAAACTTTTATTTTCACAATATACAAATAAATTTGAATGCAAATTAAAGTTCCCAATCGACATAGTTCCAAATAGTTTGACAGTAAAAGGTTGAGAAGAGTAGAGAAGAGAAAGCAAAAGAGAAAGTGCGTGATAGATAATAAGAAAAAAACCAACAAAAACCAAAAATACATCTCTATCATTTATTATTATTCAAAGTAGCAATGATGATGATGATGATGATGATGATTGACACTTTTTGATTTTGCTTCACAACCAATACCAAGAAAGATGAAAAACTTGTAGTAGACATGCGAGAAAGAGAGAGAGAGAGAGAGAGAGAGAGAGAGAGGGAGAGAGGGAAGGAGGGAGGAAGAAAATGAGAGAGAAAAAAGAGAAAGAGAGTGAGGAAGGGAGAAAAAGAGGGAAGGAGAAAGAGAGGAAGAGAGAGAGAGAAAGAGAGAGAATATAAGAGAGAAAGTATGAAGAAAAAGATGAGAAAAAATGAGAGGGAGAATATGAGAGAGAGAGAGAGAGAGTATGAAAGAGAATATTAGAGAGAGAGAGAGAAAAAAGGAGAGTATGAAAAGAATATGAGAGAGAAAAAAAGGGAAAATGAAAGATAGTATGAAAGAGAATATGAGAGAGAGAAAAGAGAGAGGGAAAAAGAGAGAGAGAGTATGAAAGAGAATATGAGAGAGAGGGCGAAAGAGAGAGAAAAAGTGGGAGAGAGAGAAAGTATGAATAAGAATATGAGAGAGAAAATGAGAGGGAGAATGAGAGAGAGAGAGAGAGAGAGAGAGAGGGAAAGTATGAAAGAGAATATGAGAGAAAGAGAGAGAGAGAGAGAGAATGAAAGTTCAAAATTCGACCACCATCAATGTGTCACTTGAAACCATAATGGATGACGTAATATTTTGGCGTTGATGGAGAGTGGGTAAGAGGGAAAAACAATAAAACAGCAAAGATAAATTAGCATAAAGAAAATATAAAATTCGATATAAGAATAGTTTGAGAAATATAGACTGTCAATCAAAAATATAATAACTCATTTAAAATTATACTAGTTTCTTCTATGTAAGGAACAACTCAATAGTATCGATGATAGAGAAGGACAACTCAATGGTATCGATCATAATAGAAGACAACTCAATGGTATCGATAATAGTGAAGGACAACTCAATGATATCGATGATAATAGAGGACAACTCAATGGTATCTATGATAGTGAAGGACAACTCAATGATATCGATGTTGCAACAAAGTTGAAAATACGAAGAGAGAGAGAGGGGAGATAGGAGTTGCACAGATTAAACTCTCTCCCTCTCCCTCTCTCTCTCTCTCTTTCTTTCTTTCTTTCTCTTTCTCTTTCTCTCTCTCTCTCTCTCTCTCTCTCTCTATCGATATTAATCTTCTTTTCATGCTACTAAAACGACAAAAAAAATTAAATCAATAAACGCACATTTTTTAATTTAAAAAAATTAATTTATTAATATATATTAATAAGCATTATATTATATTATATTATTATATCATTAATTAATATTATATTACATTAATTAAAAAACAAAAATAAAAAATATATTTTTAAATTAATAATAAATTTTATTAAATAAATAAATAATTTAGTATAAATAATAAATAAAAATGGGAATAAATTTGATTGTGTGTTGAAGAAAATAAAACTAAAATTATGCAATTATTCAAACTATAGATACAACTAAGAAAAAAAGGTTAAAAGATTTACTCAATAAAATATTTAAAAATAAAACAAAACAAAATAAACTTGTTCACACACTCACAACAAAATATATTAAAATTTACTGTTATATTAAATGTTTTCAGTAATTCTAAACTTTGATTATTTATTTATATATATATATTACAATTTATTTATTTTATTCTTTATTTTTAATTTTTAAAAAATTTATTACATAAGTGCAAAAAATCCTATAGTTAAATGACAAAAAAAGATCAATCACAATCAAGAGAGAGAGAGAGAGAGAAAGATTTGAAAAAATGGTGAGTGAATAATAATGAGTAAAAGATTGTGTTCACAAGCAAAAAAACAAGAAAGTTTGTTTGGTAATGTAAAAAAGTGTGAAAACGTCAACACAGTCAAGTCAAGTGTCAAGAAATAGTTTGATTTTTTTTGTTTTATTATTTATCTTTTATTAATAAAACTAGCCTAGTATCAATATATAGTAATCTACTTTTCTAACTATTTTTGAATAAAAATAGTATCTAAATTTTATGAAGCATTTGGTAACTTTTGTTCTAAATAGAAGATATTACCAAGTTAATCAAAATTAATATGTTAAATTAATTAATTTAAATTAATATATTTTCATTTGTTCGTAAGTGTTATTAATTGACTATACACTCAAATACAGAATATATTGACGCTCAGATATTTTTATTCTATTTTTTAGAATATATCTTATAACTTATCTTGAATAGATTTGATTTAAATTTCATTTAACATAACTTTGGGAAATATTAAAAATCCAGATTTTTCTTTTCATAAGCTTCATATTATTACAAATTTTTCTGGGTCAAAAAGTATTCAAAAAACCTGACAAAGTGGCTAATTTTTACTATAATAATATCATCGCAAATTCTTTGATTAGTTTGTGTGTATCCTTAGTCTAAACCAAATTGACAATATTTTTAGTATAATTTCACTTGAATAAAAGTAAATCAAGTTTTTGTAATGGACTCTTAATTTAAACAATGTAAGTTTATAAGCAGACATGTTTGAAAATCAACGCTTATAAGCTGAATTTTTTATTTAAATTATAGAGTTATAAGCGTTGATTTTCTAAGCGTTTATAAGAATGTAATTAAAAAAATCCCAAAAATTTCTTGACCTATGCCTGACTGTGACCTTCAAATCGAGGCTCGTTTCGTGCAATCCTCATCGTCCTCATCAAACGGACTGGTGAGGGGTACTATGTGAGATGAGAGGGGAGGTGGTATCGATGGTATCGATGGTGGTGGTGGTGAGGATGAGGGTGAGGTTGGGCTGAGAGGCACTGGTATGGTGTATTGCTGAGTGGTGGCGTGGTACTCTGGAGGGTAGTGTTGAAGATGATGCGGATGGTGGGAAGAAGAGGAGGAGGGTTGTTGTTGTGCTAGCTCGAGATCAAACGATGAGCTAAACCCACCGATACTGCCGCCCCCTGGCGGCGGAAGACTTCCCAGTTGAGAGTGGGACGGAGGCACCGGAGACCGGGGAGTCAGGTCGTGCATGTAAAACTCGGTACCCTCCGTAGAAGGGGTACGCCCGCGGGATTTCCGTTTCCTCTTCCGAAACGTGGTTCCACTGTCATCGGTAGTAGGCGCAAAGGTGATCGACCTTCTTGCTGAGCTTCGATCCAGACCCAGCCGAGTGAGACGGCTGAGAAAGGAGGTCCCAGTTCCGGATCCGGATCCCATCACGCCACCAAAGCTCCCGGTCCCGAAGAGACTGGTCTCACTGCGCAGCCGTTCGCGAGCTGACTTCCGTTTTTTCCTCTTGCCACTTCCGCCTCCACCGCCCATCATTTCGTAGCCATCATCGATTGTCTTCACATCCATGCCCAACAACGTATCCTCGCCATAGTAGTACCGAACCATCTTAACCCGTGGCGAGGAACGCAAAGGCCGTGTCGTGTAGCTATCGGTATCTAGGTAAGCCCGAGAAGTGCTTTGATTCCAGTGTCTCGAGGAGCTCGAGTTGTAGCAAGTGCAGCTGCAAACCGAGATGTTATCCTCGTCCACCCCGCTGAAGTGTGGCGTGGGATCACTTTTTTGCAGTGCCTCGTCGGACCCGAGAATGGATCCGTTTGCGGTGATCACATCACCCTCGAGACGTACGGCGGATTGAGCGGCGGTGATTGCCTCAGCTCGGTCCCGACTTTCGTCCTCGGTGTTGAGAGTTAGAAACCGTAGGACGAGAAGATTGATGGCGGCAGAGACCACCGAGAGACCGAAGAGGATGAACACGAGCGAGAAGGCCACATACTCGGGACGGTCCTGCAGGGCAAAGTCCTTTTGCAGTGCCACGTAGTCACCGAAACCAATGGTGGTCAGGGTGATGAAGCAGTAGTAGAAGGCATCAAAGTAGTTCCAGTTTTCAAACTTGGAAAAGGCAGCTGCACCGGTGGTCATCACCAGTGTGGAGAGGATTGAGACGAAACAAATTAGGTTTGTCTCAGATACCTAAGAAAAAAATGTTAAATTAATAAAAAATTGTAACAATTATCACATAAAGAGTTTTTAAAGAGTTAATTTTGACACAGGAAAAAATAGAGTGAGGTTAGAATACTGAAAGTATGGGTGAGGTTAGGATACTGAGAGTATGGGTGAGGTAAATTGTTTATTTACTGACAATATTCAATTATTTATTGACAATATTGATTTTTTACCGCTTATTCAACCATCAATTACTAATTAAAAATTTAATTATTACTGCTAGCAATTACTGCCAGTTTGAATAATATATTGCCACTCGCTACTGCTACTTGGTAAAAAAATACTGGCACGAAAAATATATGCCAAAACTTACCTCACGGTTTTTACACCTGAAGCACTTCTTCACCTGTTTGAGTCCTTTCTCCACAAAAGTGTTGAGCCGTTCACCGATGCTTTGGAACATCACCAGGCCAATTGGAATGCCTGCCAGTGCGTAGAACATGCAAAAACCTTTGCCCCAAAATCTGCAACACAGCAAACAGAAAAGATTCAAGTTAGACATTCAAGTTGAATATAGTTTATAGATACAAAATAACATTTTTAAGACTTAAAATAGAGGTCTCATGAAAAACCAACCCAAAATAAAAACTTTCCGAAAATATTCTTTTCGTACATTTGCTAGGAATATTTCCTATTTTGGAATCTTATCACTCAATTTTATCTATATATATAAGAGTAATCGTGTTTGAATATAGGCAGTTCTTTAAGTTAAAATAAGCAAATATAGAAAATAACTTATTTAAAATTTGAAAAAAATATAACAATTTTTTCAAGAATTCCAAGAATCGCAAAGCTTGAGACATTATCATTATCATAAAGCGACATAAACAAAATGACACATTTTGAACACAAACTTTACTCTCTATTTTGAAGCCCAAACCCTATAATTTCTCAAAAATTTGGCATCAATTGCAGTTTAAGTAGAAGGCAAAAACTAAAGAAATAGAAAGAAAGAAAATAAGTGAGAGAGAGAAAGAGAGAGAGAAGAGAACGAATCAAAATTATGACTTTCAAGATATATATACAATTTAAATTTGGCAACATGCTCTCTCTCTCTCTCTCTCTCTCTCTCTCTCTCTCACTAACACACTCACCATACAATTGTGAGAAAAATTGCCTTTTAAGCAATTCTGTCCACGTTTTTGTTATGGTGGGTAGTTGCACCCAAAATCATTCCCATTCGTATTTCTCTCTCTCTCTCTCTCTCTCTCTCATTCACTTTCTCTCTCTCTCTCTCCCCTTCTCTCTCTTTCACTCTTTTTTCAACTTCCCGTTTCTTAGACAAAGTAAGTTGAAGTAAAGAAAAATGCTTCCAATTTAGTAAACGAGCAGTAGAGAAAGTGAGAGAGAGAGTTGTGAAATAAAATTGCAGAATAATTTACCTCTCTATCACTGTTTGGAGACAGTTAGTGAGAAGAGAGAGAGAGAGAGAGAGAGAGAGAAAGAGAGAGAGAGAAAGAGAAAGAGAAAGAGAAAGAGAGAGAGAGAAAGAGATAGAGAGAGAGAGAGAGAAAGAGGGAGAGAGAGAAAGAATAACAAAATACTGATGATGTATTGTGGCACAATATTTTTGTTGGTGTTAAAAGAGAGTTTCTCTCTCCCTCTCCTTTTCGTTCTTTCTTTCTTTCTCTTTCACTCACTCTCTCGCTCTATGTTTTAATTAGATTTTTTTTTAATTTTAAAAAATAGCCAATAATAAATAGATAGGTATAAAAACAAAGATAAATCAACTTAACTCACTTTTGAATACGTACTCTATGAACAAAACAATTAAAGTTCATAATATTTATTAATTTATATAAATATTTTTAAAATTTAATGTTGTCATTCTTAAATCAAAAATAGTTTAATTTAACGTAAATTTTGATTTGATCTTTTTGTGTTATTTAAAGTTGTGTATACTATTTTTTTATCTCTTTCTCTCTCTCTCTCTCTCTCTCTCTCTCTCTCTCTCTCTCTCTCTCTTTCCACAAAATATCTTTTTACTCACAGCCAATCAAAATTGAAATTTGTATTTTTGATATTAAAAAACAGATCTGCAGAAATGCAAAACTACAGCATAAGATAATTTAAATTTGAATTCAAAAATCATCCAAAATTGACAAAAACAGAAGGGAAAAGAAAGCGTTTTCGATTAGTTTCAGTGCAATTTTTATTCCCTTTCCACCTTAAATAGCCTCAGGTGTTTATATATATGTGATATTAAATAATAATATCTGTTATTATTCAAAACATCACATCTGTGCAATGATGCGGAAACAACGGAAGAAAATAACAGATGCTAAGAATAGACAACAATATGAAAAAAATAAGAACATTTTGTAGTGGGACAGAGAAAAGAAGAGAGAGAGAGAAAAAAAGGAGAGAAAGAGAGAGAAAGAAAAGAGAGAAAGAGAAAGAAAGGAGATAAAGAGAGAGAGAGATAGAAAGAGAGAGATAGAAAGAGAGAGAGAAAGAGAGAGAGAGAAAGAGAGAATGAGAAAGAAAGGAGAGAAAGAGAGAGAGAGAAAGAAAGGAGAGAAAGAGAAAGAGAAAGAAAGGAGAGAAAGAGAAAGAGATAGAAAGGGAGAGAGAAAGAGAGAGAGAAAGAGAGAGAATGAGAAAGAGGGAGAGATAGAAAGAGAGAAACAGAGAGAAGGAGAAAGAGAGAAAAAGAGAGAGAGAGTGAGAGAAAAACTGCAAAATTTTGAAAGTCACAAAAAGATCAAACTAAAATATATTTTATTTCAACTATTTAAAAAATTTTTAAACAAAATAATTATTTTTAAAAAATCTGCTCTTGCTCTGTGTTTTTGCGTTTTGTTTTTCTATATCTATATTTTATTTATTATTAATTCTATATTTTCTTTAAGCATTAAAAAATAAAAGTGAGAAAGAGAAAAGAAAAGAAAGATAAAGCACTTTTTTGAAGGAGAGAGAAAATGTTGAAAAAAGGCTAAGTTTTCAAACTTGAGAACCATTAATTCTTTTTCTTTGTTATTGTTGTATATTGAGAACAATAGTGTCATTTTGTAATGCTAGAAAAGAGATAGATAGAGAGAGAGAGAAAGAAAGAAGTGAAAGAAGGAAACAGAAAAAAGTTCTAAAATGTCATCCATATTGTCATCATCATTTTCTCTATCAAACCACTACATTTTAGAGAGAGAGAGAGAGAGAGAGAGAGTGAGAAAGAGAGAGAGAGAGAGTGAGAGTAAGAGAGAGAGAAATAGTGAGAAAGAAAGAGTAAGAGAGAGAGAGTGAGAAAGAGTGAGAGTGAAAAAGAAAGTGAGAGAGAGTAAGAGAGAGAGAGAGAGTAAGAGAGGGAGAGAGAGTAAGAGAGGGAGAGAGAATAAGAAAAGGAGAGAAATAGCGAGAGAGTGAGAGAAAGTAAAAGAGAGAGAGTGAGAGAGAGAGAGTAAGAGAGGGAGAGATTAATAGCGAGAGAGTGAGAGAAAGAGTGAGAGAAAGTAAAAGAGAGAGAGAGTGAGTGAAAGAGAGAGAAAGAGAGAGAGAGAACTATCTTGAGACATTTTTGTAGAAAGTCTTTTCGAATACATTCATTCTATCTATCTCTCTCTCTCTCTTTCTTCAAATTTATATTTTTCCTTTTTCATACAGTTGGATAGTTTCGATGAAACAAAAAAAACTTATCGATTGATTGATTGACAGTACCAATCGAAGCCTTTCTCTCTCTTTGTCTCTCTCTCTCTCTTTCTCTCTCTCTCTCTCTCTCTCTCTGATGTCTCTCTCTCTCTCTTTCTTCAAATTTATATTTTTCCTTTTTCATACAGTTGGATAGTTTCGATGAAACAAAAAAAA
>WURS02042194.1:0-11228 GCA_011762765.2 Rhinocypha anisoptera
TGGTATTCAAAAGTTATATTATTATATAACTTTTGAATACCACTTTTACTTTGAAACTGTTCAGGGACTTCTATTGGGCATGTTTGAATGGTTGGGTTCAAATTTATATTAATTGTTTGCAAAACATGTGAAATGTACTCTAGCTTCGTAGAGCGATTTGATGTTTCTTATTGCTTCCACAATTTCCCAGTGGTTTTTCAAATCAAAGTACCTACTGTGTAATGGGTAGAATTATTTCATCAATACACAGTCATTTCAGTTAGTACTTGGATAATAGTTATTTATTTAATTTATATCCACGACTATGGTTTCGTTGCGTCGCAACATTATCAGGTCCTGTTTAGCTTTTCTGTTTCTTACAATTCGTACTTTCAATCTGTAAAAGTTTCGTGCGTTCAATTTGCGACCATCAAATTATGCAAATCATTTGTGTGAATCTTACTCTTCGTAGTAGTATAATTAAGTTTAAAGGGTGCGTCGGCATTATTTCTTCTACTAATACGTGTTACCCTGCAAGCCGTCGCAAGGGCGTGTGGCAGGGGGTGAGCCACCACCAAACATTCACATGCACTCCCAAATGGAAATGCTAGGAGGGACATATATTACGTACACTCAGAACGAAGCCACTCGCATACGAAATAAAACAGCATAACATCATCCACATCATGCGGGACAATGTTAGACTTCTCACTACAGACATGCGTGAAAACAACTACAAATGCCGTCACAATACGCAAGGCCCAAGCAGGAGCTCTTCCCGCATGACTAACTCCCTTACCTGTGGGGACAATGAAATGGTTTCCGAGCTTAATGAGGATGGGGGGAGGTAGGGTCAAGGGGCTCTATCTCGCGGACGGGTAGTTAGGGGGTGAGGGTTAAGTGAGGGCCAGGGGGATAAGGGGGGGACATGACCCTTCGTTCGTAAAACTTGTTAATGAATTGTGCGGCTTTCATTCGGGTAATGTTCATAAAATAATTCCTTTTTTCCTGTGGTTTGTACCAAAGATAATTGCTTAATATCTCTTTAGTTCCAAGTAAGGTCGTGTTTCTTTAGTCGATTGAAAATGTATTAGGGAACGTGAGCTTTCATTGATATTTTCCTCCAATTGTACTTTAGAACTGATGCTGCATGCCGCCGACTCAATAGATTCTTAATGTATATAGACCTCAATTATTCCCTCTGTACATTTAAAGGGTGGATGTTATTTCGCTCTGTTTTGATCTGAAATGAATACGTAGATTTTGGTTTCATAGGTTAAAACATTAATTAATGAATAAGGTAATTCTTTAAGATAATTGTCCTGATGTCTCAAAACTTTATTTGAAAGGATCATAATAGTGAAAGAGTTACTGGAGTAACTAGAACTGTAACACAAAAAAAACATGGATACTAAAGTCTATTCTATAATGGACGTAAGCCGTAACACGCATGCCGTAAGCAGTAACACTCAGGGATTCTCTTACGGCTTTCATTCTCCAATGAGGACGTAATTTTGGCCAATCAGAGCGCGCCATTACTACCGCCGGTGTCAGTGTCGCGGCCTATAGCTTTTTCGGAATCTTCTTTGAAGCAGCGATGGTAGTCTCCACGTTCATTTTAATAACTTAATTTTTCACGCAGTTAAATTGCTAACATCTATTGACGAAACATCCATAAAAATAATGTGCTATGGCATGGCATGCATCACTGTGTCATGCAGTATACATTCGTCTTTTATATCCACATCGACCTTTTACGGCTTAACTGTTAAGTGCTAATATAAATGTCCGAAATTTTAAATTATAAAAATGAACATGTAAACTGCTTTCGCTGCTCCAAAAAAGCTTCCGAAAAAGCACTGGTTCGTGACTGACACCGGCGTTAGTAGTGGTGCGCTCTGATTGGCTGACAGTTTCGTCTGCCGTTTGACGTAAGCCGTAAAGATGAGACTTGAACATCTTTCTTACGGCTTAAGTCAGGCCCTTACGGCTTGCGTCATACGGCTTACGTCCATTGTAGAATAGTCTTAAGTCCTTTAAAGAAATACCGAAAACTCACGTTTACTAACGACGCCGTGGATATTGTTGGTTTCAGACTATACTAACCGATAATGCTTCACAAGTTGAATAGTAGGACCTCAAGCAGTGACTTTCCGCCTTCCGGTAATTTTTGATCACAAAAAATCCATTGATAAGCAACCTAAAGTTCGCATTGGAAAAGAAGAAATGTCAGTTTTACCGCCACATAATAGTAAACCGTATTGACGTGACAATAACTTTCTAACACCACCTGCCACACGCCCTCATGTTCGTTTGCATAGTATGACCAATATGTGTATGAATAATCGTAAATTTCCCCTAATTGTGTCCGCTTTTTACACGGTTATACAATGGTTACACGATTTTCGGTTCGGTCCGCATGATAACCATGACCTGATATACTGCTGATGGATGGATTTTCGCTTCTAAACTAATTTGTTGCTGCAATTTATCAAACTCTTTCCGCGAGAGTTGTCAGACTCGGAACTCAAGACCATTTTCCCATCAGCCAAAAGAATCCGGAACGCAATAAATCAGAACGCCTGTTTTTCCCTAAGCTCTCGAGACTTTTCGTTCTAGAAAGTAGGACATCTGTCCTGGTACCAAGAGCCCGTGGACCATATTCCAACCATTTAGCGAGCATTTTGTTTCAAGAGACCATTCATCTTTACACCCCAATAAGAATTTCACAATTCAATGTTTGGTAGATTTACCAGGATTAAGATTTGAAGTCGTAATATAATGGTTACTCAATCAGTTCACAAGGCAAATGTGCCTACGTTCATGGGAAACCGAAGGGCCATTATGAATCTTAAAATTATAGAGTAGTGGTGAGTAATGTCCACTTCTACGCAATACCCTGTAATCCACTGCAAGGGCGTGTGGCATGGGGTGAGTGAGCAATCACCAGGCATGCATTATATTACATAGATACACATGCAGAGAAACTACTTACACGCAAAAATTTCAATGACAAAGAAAATAATTGCCATGAGAGAACAAAATCAATTAATATTTAATTAAAAACGTGCAAGATAATATACATAGTATACACTAGCTAGCCTAACTATTATCTCCAAGTTTGTGGTCATATTTATTTTGGTCTGTAATTGTCCGTGGATAAAACGACATTTTATATCTATCTGTTCGACAGTCTATATTATTGACAGTTTGTATCTCTCTGATTTTATGTGCATGATTTGATCTACCGTAGTATGTGGGGGATTTAATATATTTTTTACTTCTTCGCTGAAGAAGTAAAAAAAATCCTGAAATTTGTGTAATAACTTTAACCTGTACTTCAACCTACGCTCTACGAGTGGTTCCCAACCTAATTTCTCCAATAAGCTCGTTATAGAATATTGTATATGTTTACAGTTGCGTCAAAAGATGTGGTCATGAAGCACCTCTTCAAATAATAGAAAAAAACTCCAATGGACAAACACAACACCCATGACTTAGGCGGAACTCGAACCCACGACGTTTTCATTAGACGGCTTGCGCGCTACCCCTGGTTCTTCCAGTTGACTTAAAATTATAGATTTAAATAAAATAAGTACTGTATGATTTCGGCGTTATTTTTAATAATTATTATGATAGTTCGTCTGTGTTTAGTATTATTTAATTTCTCCTCACCATAGCAGACAATCATGGACTTAATTTAAAGTTTTTCATTCCATAGAGTTTGAATGTCCTTGCGCGTAATGTTTTGATTTCGTGGAGAATATCTCCCTGGCAGAATATATATAAAAAGAGATTTTTCACATTTTCGGGGATATTTTAAAGTTTTAATCAGTGTAGGTAATATATTATAAAGGTATCGTTGTCATGCGGTTCTCATCTCGGGACGGTTTCGCTCGAAACGCCTCCCGGGGACGTAAGGTCTTAATTCAAAATGTTATTTGATAGTTAAAGTGACGATTCAAAGATTCATGTAAATCATGCGTTAATCGAAAGACTATAGAACTTTTAATTTTTGTCGTAATTCCGAACAAGAACTTTGATATGAGGATATAAACCTCGCTTTAATTGGCGATATTTTGAAGCAGTTGATTGAGAACTTGGGTATAAAATTCTGTGAGATAACATCTATCGCTTGATGCTCTCCAGGACAATCGGATATTATCGGGAAAAAACTTTCATAATATATTCTCCATCTATCCCCTTGTGCAAGTATTTTTATTCCCCTATTTTCACCCGGAGGTTGAAAAAATTGGACATGTTAGTCTTTGGATAAAATTCAAATAATTTAAAACGTTTCATCTTTCAATTTGTCCAAGAAAAATGCAGTCATCATACAATTTTTAGGGACCCGTCTGCATTAATGTCCTTTTCCTTTCAGTTAATCTCAAATTCCACGCGAAATTCAGCTATAGTGCATTCATGAATTCCAAACATCGTTATTTTACCGCAGCCTTACTACTTAGAACTTTCCACCTCATCCTACGCTTCCTCTCTGCCTTTCTCCCTTCTGCTTGTCTCTTCCCTGTTATAACCAGGCATTTCCCATTGCTCTCCTCCACTCGCCGACTTACTTGTTAATCTTTTACCTTGTACCACTCTTCCTCTTCAAACAATGTCTGAGGAATACTGATGCAACTAATTAATAACACACTGATAGTCCTCTGGTGGGCGATTTTAAATTAAGTAAGCGAAGAGCAAACGAAGGGATAGGTCTGCTTAAATGAGGTTTAAACGAATTTTTCGTAACCTATGTTTCAGTCTTTTATTGCATTTTTGGACAAGGAAGTTTTTCATTAGTCAGCGGAGCGATATGAGGATAGTGTATTCCTTTTTACGACAATTTTGACTTGAAGAACAGAAGAAAAAAGAACACTGCAATTTCACAAATTAAAAATTATTTATTCTTACGACCCGGGTTGCGCCGTAGCACGGCATTATCAGATGATGGATGCGGTACCACGGCGAAATCGGGTCGTAAGAATAAATAATTTTTTATTTGTGAAATTTCAGCGTTATGTTTTCTTCTGTTCTTCACGATGGAAGAATTTCACGCAGTTAAGCCTGAAACCATCTCTGGCAATTTCGACGTAAAATTCAACAATTTTATCTATAAATCCCTTTTAGTGGCTGGCGATGTAAAGTAAACGGTCTTCCGTTTGATACAATTAATGAAACATTCTTTCTTGCTCGCGTTATAGAGAACAAAATATTTATGCATGGTATTTACATGCACGATATAAACAAACCAGCAATGCAGACATCAATGGTCCTTTATTCCACTGTCACCGCCGGTTTTTGAATCCGCATCACTTTTTCTAGTGTGTCCCCGTAGTTAATAACACGTCGTACCTGTTTATTTTTATAATCTTTAACTTTTTATAATTTTTTATTTGGGTGAGTGAACACCAGTGACTTTATGGTGCATAAAAACTTTAAAGGGTGTGCCCTTTTTGGTTTAAATGTCAAAATACTTGGGGAAATACACTCGAAGACCTTGAAATGCGTCCGCGAGAACACGTGGAAAGTTTCATCTTTCCTGGACCAGTGGAGATTTTGCGGCAATGCCGTGTAGCAATTAATATTCCTCTGCCGCGCGGCGACCCACCCATTCCTCCACTCTCTCTCTCTCTCCTCCTCTCTCCGAGAAGGTGAAAAATGCTGACTCGCCGTGCCAAGGCGTTTCGAGCCTGTGTTTATCCCGCGCGCGATTTCCTGCTACCAGATTATTGACCCTCGAGCGCGGGTCCCGGCCAGTGCAGACTTCCTCCCAGCCTCCAGGAATTTCCACTTTCTTAAGCGGAAAAGTATCGGACCGGTTCCAGAATGCCGGCGAAATGATGCGTCCTTTTTCCTTGATACGCCAGGCGTCCGAAGGAAAGAGTCGCGTTGTTTCTCGAGGGAGGTTTCTTCGGAGGGAGAAGTTGTGATTCTAAACAAACCAAGGAAGGGAGAAACGGAGTGTGGCCCTGATTTTCCTCCTCCCAGTTTACTTGGTCTCTCTTCTGTGCGGACCTTTTGGACTGAGCTCTAGTCAATATTTCATCAGTTGCAATGGTACACCTGCATTAATTTGTCGAGTAAGAATTGGTGTACTGCTTGCGCCCTCCCTTCGACTGGTAAGAAAAGTATGAGATCATGTGAATATAAAGTGAGCGTGCCTGTAGTATCCCGAGAACATTAGGGTGCATTGTAGAAATAAATAGGTTGATTTATCTACACTCCTTTGTGTCCGTCACAGGACTCAAAAAAGAGCTACCGTACCTTTTCCCTACAACAAGTCCCTCGTAATTTCTTCACAGTTCATAGCCAATCTGACTAAAGTAAGACTGCTTTCCCTACCTTCGCCTCGCTCACCTAGCGTTATGCATTTTTTCTGCCTATTGAATGTGTTTTTAAACCCGTTCAATATTTATGTGTTACCCTTCCATTCAAATTCCGTGTCTTCTTCGGATTGCAACTAAAAAATTCTCTCTCGTCGTAATTGACAGCTTGTTGCAAAATGCGGCCAGGGCTTATCACATTTGATCTCATGGGGGAAGTTGACGTAACCAATTAATTGGGGGAATAATATATACATTATGAGGAGGTTTTCGTGTCGTCAAACGTTTACTTAGTCCCGAGAGGGAGAGAGAGTTTCTGTTTTCTTAATCGAATATCTGCTGAGAGCTCTTCATCCATTTCTCGTGATCTGCCATGTGGACATATGTTAGTCAGCCATTAACATGAGGCATATAGAGAAGCGATGCACTGGGCGTTCACCCGGTGAATAAACCGGAAACGGTGCAGAAAATCGTTCGCTCCGTATTATCACATCGTCGTTATCGTGTTAGGGTCGTGAAATGCACAGCCGGAGGGCATCATTGTTCCTCAGACTCTAGATTTATTGTCTTTCCGAGCGTCTGACTTTCGGATTTCGCCGATAGTGTCAAAGACGTCAGGGAGGAAGCATGCGAACGAGCTTTCTTTCGTCGCCGCCACCGCGGTTTGCCAAGATTTTTATGCGAACTGTTTGAAGAGGCATTTCGGAGAACTATTTTATTACCTTTTCGGCGTGAAATATACCTCGCCGTCAAGGACTCAATCAAAAGCGCACCCAAAGACCGTAGAAATGGCAAAAGGGGAACGCCGGGGCCAATTCGTCCCCTGTAAATTCATATGCCTCACAGGATTCACTAGGATTTATAGCAAGAGGAGAAAATGGTTTCCTAAAACCACAGTCACTTCGGATTCTATTTCTTAATAATAGTACCCAGTTAACTTGAGAGTCCCGAATACGTTTTGGGCATTTCTTCCAGGTAGAGCGCATTTGATTTCCTTGGACTAGAGATGGGCGAATACGGTTTGATTCACTCGGAAATCGATTATTTTAATACGATTCCCGATTATTTTGAATCGATTATTGTGATCCGATCTGATTCGATTTGTTTCCTTTCCGATTGGATTTTTTTCCTTTCCGATTCGATTCCGATCCGATTCAATTACGATTACGATTCAGTTGTGATTTGGATTCAGTTGCGATTCCGATTCAGTTGCGATCCCGATTAAGTTACGATTCCAATTCAGTTGCGATTTCGATTCAATTACGATTCCTATTCAGTTGCGATTCCGATTCAATTACGATTCCTATTCAGTGGCGATTCCCATCCAATTACGATTCCGATCAGTGGCGATTCCGATTCAGTAACGATTCCGATTTGAGACGATTCACATGATGCGAATCGAATCGATTTAGATGATCCGATTTTTTTTAGCGAATCGATTCACACAATACGATTCAAATCGATTTGGTCGAATCGATTCATTCATTGAAATCTCGCATCTCTCTACCCTGGACTCTTTTGAGTCGCCGTAAATTCGTGTTTCATTGTGGTTTGCGGTCTACGTATAGTAGTTGATTTCTCTCCTGGAAGAAATCTGTAGAGAACTACAGTACGCAACTCGTTATCTCGAAGAGATTTTGATGCTAATAACTGAAAGACGCTAATTAAAAAAAAAAAATTTCAGTTATTGGCGCTCTTATCTATGCCATCTATGATTTTAAGGTACGGCTCGCTTTTCTAACGTTTAAGATACGTTTTTAAAGACAATTTATTCAAAGTCGTGGAGGTCTTTTTTGCGCATTAGAGAATTTCCAGTCCGCAGATCCTCCTGGTGGTTGGTTAAAACCAGATATTAGTTTAAACAATTTAATTTTAAGAAATGCGTGTATTAATTCATAACTTTTATATTTAATTTACTTTTCAACCTTCTTTTCGTTTTATTTTAAGAATATTCAAAGGCGATTTCTCAGAGTATTTTCACTTAACAAGCATTCAACTCCAGGGTGCCCCATTTAAATCGGAGATCCGTGCAATATTACAAGCATATTTCTATTAATAAATAAAGAAAGATATAGTTTTAATATACTTGTTGGATAAAGAGGAGTGAAATGTTAATCATGTAGAAAGATATTTACAGCAATTAATTTACAATTAGGGGTAAACTGTAGTCGATAGCTGAGTAAGCTGGGATAATGGCGATTGCACCATGTTGTTTGCTTTTAAAAGAATATTTAATCTCTGTGGAGATGAACAGTTCGCTCTCATCCCACTGTAAGGGGTGGAGGTGAGAAAAAATAATGGTATAATAACTAATTAAACATCTGATGTAAAGTGCATTTCTGTAACAACGTTGTTCAGCGAGATACTGGGAAATGTGAGATGCATAACTGGAAATCATCTGGCTGCGAGACGAATTTCCGCGAAATCTGGTAACTTGTGGCCATGTTTTTTTGTTGTTTAAGCAATTGTTGGTAATCGGGTTTTCATTAGGGTTACTTCTTGATGCGATACTATACCGAACAGGCAGTCTAATTCTTTCTAGTTTGCTTTATGAAGAGCAAAAGCGACGTATATGTCCTTTACGGACCTCTTACCTACGGTGAATTTAATCTTCTCATCATCACCAATGTTATTCGTTCACAAATCGTAATCTTTTAATCTCCTACCTGTGTTCCTTACTCCAAAAAAATGCATTTCTTCAGTCAACATTTGTGGAATTATGTGATATTGTTGGTAAAGAAACTACTCTGATTTTCCTCACTTATAACGTTAAAATCTATCTTGATGAATGCTTTTTGAAATAGTCACATTGCCAACAAAATTATCATTTTCTTTCATTAATATTCTTTTGAAAATCGCCGTATTTATTCGGCGAATATCAATTCTAAAGTCTGCTGTTGCATTTTATTTTATTTACTGAGGTCACATTGTGAAGAAGTATGGGTTTCTCCGTTGACCTAATGATCTGACCTTTTAGCTAGCAATTAGAGGCAAAATATTTCTTTATTCCACAGTAGTTTTTATTGGTTAACGACCCGGGATTTTACGCCAAAGGGTTATCCCTTGCCGATGACTCTTTTACGCGAGACCCGGGTCGCTAACTAATAAAAACTCCTTTGGAAAAAAAACAAGTATTTTGTCTCTAAAAATGAATAGATTCCATTAAGTTACGCCTGAAACTTTAGATTTTGTAACTAACAGTTTTTTTAGAATCTCTTAAAGATCCCTGTGGGAACCCAGCGTCATATGGCGATCAGTACTGATGCTTCGCACTAATATCCTAAAAACTCCTTCCCGATTCCCATCCCGTGCTCACATCCCATGCCATACACTCTTATGTGTCTTGCAGTGTAAACACGTGAATGCCGAAGTGTTCGGTAATGTGTTCAGCCTTAATTTTATTTCATCAAAATGTTTATTAATAGCCCCATTATAGTTAGATACGATAATAGGTAAATACGATAATAGGTAAATACGATAATAGGTAAATACAAAAAGTGCCTATTTCGTGCTAAAATTAAGAAATTGGGTGGTATCTGTTCTGTGGTGCGAAGCGACTAAAAAGAAGATTTCACATTTGTTTGCCATTCGAGACTTGGTTCAGGGGCTGAGTAACGAGTGTCTAAAGTTGCCGGATTTTTTTAGCCTAAAAGCCTAGGTAATGATTTTACACAAAAAAGTTCAAATTGAAAATCATATGTATTTGCAGAACCTCTAATTTAAACCATCATGGATTGATTATTGCAAAATAAACTTTTTCCCTATTTGTATTGCTTCAAAAGAAAACCATTGTAATTATGAATTGAATGATATTCTATATTATATAATAAAATTAGTTGATTTGTTGGTGAGATATATTAAACTACCAAGACGCTTTACGCAAATGGAATTCCGTAATTTTTTTCAATAAAGTTATCGAGTCGAATCAAAGTTGATTCTGCTCTTCAAGATTTCTACTAACATGCACCAAAGAGAACAAATCGAAAAATTGAATAAAATTCTTTACTTATAAGTTTGAAGAAAAGGGTATTAAAACCTAATATTAGACATACAGCGTCGGCCGTTCGTTGTAAGAGCTTCTAGTTTGAATATGTCAAAAGCTGACTTTAGTACGCAGATTAAAAATAATCTCTACGATGACGTATAGGAGCCGAGGTAGGATTTTTTTTCAAAAAAACAACTGAACGAGTTCTCGAGTGAGAAACATAAGATGGGAGTCACCTTACTCATATATGCCCCTTTCACCGCAGGAGGAAACAAATGTTAATGTGTCTACGTTTTTGATTCAAACTCCCCGTGTTTTGATCATTTAATTAAATTTAATCTTTCAAGCGCAGTGGTTTTCAACATTTCTCTCTGTGGCACTACTTTCTTACAAAATATCCAATCTTCTTCAAATATCAATCTAGTTCGACGTGGTTTACATCACGAATTAATGATCCTGAAGTTTTCCATGATTGCGAGGCCTTTTTAGATAATTTAAATCACATTGTCTTCCTCATGTTTGTGTGTGAGAGAGAGAATATCTCAGCCTACGGTGTACTCTTGTCTGATAAGAAAGATAAGGAATGATCTTCTAATAGGCAACTAGAGTGTATGGCCAATAGGAAGAGATTCATTCAGGGAGGAGAAATACTTAAACGGGTTTTCACAGTGATATATTTTATGTTGTGAACACAATGGAGCAGTACTGTACGAGTACAACATGAGAATAAATAGAAAGAAGGCTAAAATAATAGCATGAGGAAGAGAGAAGCTGAGTGCAGACGTCACTCTACGAGGAGAGAAATCAGACCCTAGGAAGCAGAATGAAATGGAACGGAAGTCGTATATAGCTCAAGCTAAGACGGCATTCATCTACATCTACATAATACCCTGCAAGCCGCCACAAGGGCGTGTGGCAGGGGGTGAGCCACCACCATACGT
>WURS02042205.1:0-11227 GCA_011762765.2 Rhinocypha anisoptera
AACCATCAATCTATCATGGATTTCCACAAGGTGCCGGCCTCCACAGTGAACTTTGTTTTGAGTAGATGACTAACTGGCAGACCCCATATTAAAATACTGGAGAAAAATTATGGACAAGATGTTAACGTGAAGTAGAAAATGTAAAACGGAGGTGTTAAAATTTACCTTCATTACCTTGATGAAGGAAAACATCATAGAGAGTTCCATTTTATCTGATGTACCAAACATTCATGACAAATTGTTTGTACATAACACATTTACGAAATGAAAAAATAGGTTGAAAATGATACGAGTTCCAAACGTAAGTTCCAAACGCTTCGGATCTAAAACGCAAAAAAATGTTTTACAGAAGAGACGTCGTAATCTGAATAATCGGCAAGAGATTATGACGATTATTCCGTCGAAACCGGTCGCGTGTAATTAGATATTAAATATTTTATCAGACGTTTAACAACACAAATGCAATAGTCTTTGTCAAACGATGTGAACAGAAGGAAGTGGAAATGCTTTTCTATGGGATAACAATCCATGAATTCATCCAGGGAATGAAATGCATTAGATATTACGTTCGCGAGTGCAGTACATTTTTAATCCTTGAAATCGATACAGATCTAGCCTCTTGAGGCAAGAGGTTATAAAAAAGACCTTGGTTTTAAAACGTCAAATGATTCACGGGATTTAGATTTGATTCTGCATTTGGGTATCACCCCTGGAGTATTTATTCCTTGTGTTGTGGTGATGAACTAGAGCTCCTGTTTCAAAGGAGTCAATGTCTACTTTGACATCACAAAGGCATTTAAAAAAACATAGCCCATTGACAGTTATGACCCTAAGATGCCCGACAAATTTTTTACCGTGATCCCTGGGGTGGAAGTGCAGGTAATTTCTGATTGCCTTGTTTTGTAAGGTAAGGTTATCTTTCATTGAAGGAGCATGGCCCCAGAGTTCAATGACATTATGTGAGGTGGCAATGAAAAAAGACTAAATATCTAGATGTACACTAATTCCTCAGGACCTGTGATTTCAACTTGCGAAGCATGTAAATGGCGTTGGAAAAATTTTGTGGTGCAAACAGATATGTGTGAAGCCCATTGTAGTTCACTGTCCAGATCAAAGAAAATCAGTTTTAGGTTAACACAAATATTATTATTTACAAATGTTATTTACAAATGGGCTCAAAAAGAAAGTTGCCAGCTGCGTCTTCTTATTATTTAAGGTAGGACCATTTGCAGTGTGAAGGTAAGACCTTTGGGCCTTTGTGACAAGAAAGAATTTGAGAGCTTGGAAGTACCATTAAACTTATTTAGACTGTATATGAAGGTTGTATCATCAGCATGAGGAGAAGCACAGAAAACATTGGCAGGAAGATCGTTTATCAAAACCAAAAAGAGTAAGGGACCACGCACAGACCCTTAAGGAACACCGTAGCTGACCCTCAAAGGCAGTGACTGAGCATTGTTAACCAGTACGTACTGCAGGCGGAGAGTGAGGTAGACCTCAAGAAGCATTAGTTCGTCGTGTTTAAAGCGATAGAATCCTAGTTTTCTTAGTAAGATAGGATGGGAAAAAAGTAATATTTTTGTGCTGTGAAAATACACCTAACTACAACATCTGTTTGCTTTCATTAAGGAATTACACCAGGTGACGGCCTCCTTCCTCAGTGAAGTTTAGTAATATTTAACTTCCAACCTTACATACATAATACATATGATTAAATTTACACTAAATCTTAGCGTAACAAAGTAAGTCGCCGCTCAACATACTGATTTAAAAGTCACGATTGCAAAACAATAAAATAGCAATAAGATCGTTGAAATACTGCATTCAGAGGTGATCTCATACTGTAGAGTCAAAGAAGATTCAGTTCTTGAAAACCACGATTAACGTAGAAACAGGAACGGACATCATTTACTCAATGCGCCACTGTTTTCTAGTTTAATCGGAAGGAATTAATTGCACAGTGCACCGGAAATTCTCCTACGAGGAACACGATTCTACTAGTAATTGAATGCCAGGTATAATTGAGCGAAAAAAAACTGAGATTCGTTAGTACAAAAAGAGGTATTTTACAACACATGTAATTATATTCGGTACGTGTGCTGCGTTAGACGTCATATCCAAGTTAAAATTTGTACGCGTACGAAATAAAGTCCAAGGAAACCGCATGCCACGATGTCATCCACGGCAAAACGCCTTAAAGAAACTACCGAGAGTATAAATTTCGAATCCGTAATTGACGATTCATCCATCAAAACATTATTTCGCTTCCATAAGACGTTAAGAGAACAGTTCCAATGTTTTACCGATCGATTGCGACAATTTTTAAACTCTTCCGCCGTAATGATGTTTTCAACGTTCGTCGGACTCGGTTTCACTACCTTCACACCTTGAAAACGCATCTCTTCCAGGTTTATTTTCATTTCTTGGAGTTAAAAGAAGTCACGGGAGAAATAGTTTATTGGCGTCTTTACCCATCGCCATCTATGGGTCGTTGTTTCATCACTCTGTCAATAAATCGATTTAGAATTGAAAGATAGCAATGTTGAGTAACTTTTGCACTCAAAATTGCCATTATGTTGAGTTTCACCCTCCTTGCCTTCTTCGGTTTTGTCAAAGAAGCAGACCTCCACTGCCGAATGATAAAATAAAAGACTGCTTTCCCACAGAAGATGGAGATTTAGTTTTTTTACGACCGGTTTCTCCACACTATAGCATTTTCATGTCGGAACATGTAAGCGCTGCAGTGTAGCGAAACCATTCGTAAAAAAATAAATCTGCATCTTCTGTGGAGACTTAAGTCTTCATTTTATCTGCTATGCATGTTTGGATTTCCATAAAGTATCGACTTCTACTATCGACTATATCGAGTCTTCCACTGGCTCGACTCCTGCTTTGTTTCTGGGTCGTAACCCACGACACGGCGTAACCCGCAATTTTTGTAACTCGGCGTAACCCGCAATTTTTTGAGCGTTAACTTTTGAGAAAAAAATCGGCACTCACTTCCGATTCTTTTCTTTAATTCCTGGCGCTCACTCAAAACGATCATCTGGCACTCATTGCCTTAGGAATAAAGACGCGGAAACATTGTCGCTGCGACACGTTTTGTCTTCAAAATTTCAGTGAATAATCGGTGGCATGCACATCAACAGTTGAAATAAATGCATGTCGTACTTTTTCACAGGATTCATTATTTGGTACAATGGTTACGGCATAATCAGTTACATTTAAACAGGATTTGTTTTTATAAATAATTACCCCTATGGAAAATTACGATATTCATTTATTTCAACTATGGATAACTTCCACGAAGTGAAGCCTGAGGTCGTATTGATTACACGGTGACATGTTCTCCAGTGTATTCCAGTCAATACCTTCAATTCCTCGATTTGTCTACGACTGTCAGACATGTTGGTAACATGACTTCTTTAAATCGTTTTGTCCGTTTTGGAAAATCCGTTAAGAATTGAGTCGAGGGACGAACCGAACGGGTACCATCTTCTGATGAGATTTGAACACCTTCGACGCGGGAAAAATCACTCTTAAACCCTTTCCTGGCGAATAGCTTCCTTCCCTGGGACCCTCAGAAGTACTGAGGTAGTTTCCATTGATGATTTCCATAGCAAGAAACCGAACTTGCTTGCTCTTTCACGTCCGACATTGCAGAATCGCGTAAAAAGTCAGAGACCATTTACGTAAAAGGCCATATTCCACTCTATGATTGCAGTCTGTCCCAATAGTCGTATGGTGGAATAAAGGATAGGATTGAAATTCTCCTCTCCAACACATACGGAACGTTCCATTTCCCCGCGATTGGGAGCGCACAATTTGGCATAGAAGACAGTCACGATTCTTAAAATTTCTTTGCGGGCGTAGATGTTCATTTTTCCCCCGTGAGTAGCTCAACAATCTTATGTTTCATGATGCAATAAAAATATCCGTTTCAGTCGTGGACATTGCAATACTGTAGTAGAATACTACAATTAGTATCGATCACAGAGGAATGCAAACAAAGTTCAGGGTGTTTCCCTAAGGACGACGCTTGGCGAACTTGTCCAGAAATGTGTCAAATGATGTAATTTGGGAAATGTTTAGAATTAAATCCCTATTGACCACCATGAAGTGATTGTTGTTATTTTTTTAACGACAAACACTTCCTATATTTCGTTAGATTACAATGCAAAAATTACGTCATACCAGCTTATACATTTTTTTTTGAATTTTTAACCAAATGAGTCAGGAAGTAAGGCTTACGGCAATGTGAACTATAATGGTGGGCCGTTTAATAAATATAGAGTATTTGGATTAATATTTCTGCTTACTTGTCTTAGTGGCGTCTCCTTCCTTTTTTATATTTTATTCAAACCCGGCTATTAATATATTTGATCTACCTCTAAGGTTACCCTGATCGAAATTTCCCTAAGAATTTTCCTCACAACCTTTCCACAGAAATATTTTAAGATTTCCCCAGAAAATTGGAACCCTATTTTCCCTAGAAATTAAAGCTCTGTGGAAATATTTCCCCAGAATGAATATTCTCTGGGAACTTTTTTCCTAGGAAAACTTTTCAATACATAAAAAACAGAGGAAACCATTATGGTAAATATGTAAAAAAAATTATTACACTCGGATATTACAAAATTATTACGGTCGTTTAAAGAAAATATGTAAACAAATTATTAAAAGATGTACACTTATACCAATGAATTATTTAAAAAAACTCAAAATTAAACGTTTATTTAGTTTTTTTTTCAGATCATTTACACTTTTCATTTTAATTTAAAAGTAAATTTTTCACCAAATGCCGAAAGAATTCCTTAAATTATTCGGAATAACACCATCCAATCAACTAAACACGAGTGCCACCAAACAGTCTTGTCCACACTGTCCATCATGATTCCTGTAAACATAACTCAGATAAGGTAATTTTTACGAACGAATATACTTATTACAACTGTTAAAAGAAAAATAATGATGCGCTTAATAAAAGCAGTAATAATATAGCTTACCAAAAGATTCGAAAAACATGCTTTCTTCGGAATTGCTTGCTCTTGATTGACTTTGGTGGAGCAGCATATGCATCTGCGTTTCACGCTTATCATTTGTTTTTCAAATGAAAATTTCCCTTGAAAAATTTTCCACATTCTATGAAGATTTTTCCAAGGCGTTTGCGTTAGCGTTTGGTTCTAGGGAAATTGCGGATCCAAGTTCTTGATTTCTGAAGGGAAAACTTTCTAGGGAGAAAATCCCTAGAAAGTAAGGGCATTTCCTCAGAAAAGACATTATATCTTAGGGAATTCCAATATTTCCCTTGCATTTCCCCACGTTCTAGGATATTTTTTAGGGAAATTTCCATCAGGGTATTTCAAATACTCTACATAGATATTTGTATTTCAATGAAATATGGTATATTATACTTATTTACTTTCGTAGTCGGTGCTGAAGTATAATCTGTGATTATTTGTTCGATCCTAAGTTATCTCTTTGAGAGAAAGACCAATGGAATAATTTTCCAAATACGGTAAATTTATTTTTATTTCTATATTTGTTCCCATTATTCTGGACTCATTTTGTTGATTAATGTTGACGTAAATTTTTACGGCCGCAACCTTTAGCTGACGCCAACCATGTAGGAAAATTATTACAACATCCGAGCCGTGGGTAGTATTGTATTTGAGATCCCAACCTACATCGCAGGAACAGGACCTTTCAGGAGGCGAATGCGCTACCCACTCGGTTAATCCGCCGACTGTCAAATTTCTGTCAATACGTATTTTTCAAAAAATTTTTAATTGGCCGACGTATCGACCTTATATACTCTACATCGATACATATTTATTTCTACATGCTTCTATCCTATGTGTTGTAGAGTGGTTAACACGCATGGGATTGAAGAGTCCGCGAAAACGCGGAGACTAAAAAAATACAGAAAAGTCTTCGGCAGTGATACCCTGATTATTAGCAAGTTTAGGCCGCTTATGATATGGGTGTATATTAATATGTACTTCGGTATTTAAAGAAAGCATTAAGAGAAACGAAATGAAAGTATTTATTCAATTTAAGCTTTTTTAGTAGATAACACGATGAGAGGGTACGTGAAAGAGAGTAAGAGAAAAGAGTATGCGCACGATCACGAAATTTTCCCATTAAAAAACAATATTTTACTAAAATCAGCCAAAGGATCCAATCTGAAATATTTTGTAACAGTTTGGATTCTGTATATTTTTTGCGGGCTTTTAAGACCTCAGCAGGTATTACTAGGTCTTTGTAGATTCAAGATCATGTGTTTTTCCTAAGAATTACTCTGAGCAGTAAGCGGTAAAGACTTTCAAATCCTTGAAAGTAAAGACTTTTCAATCCGACAGTACGTTGCTAATTATTTTTTTAACCCTCGGTTATTTTTTTTCTCATTTTTATTTTCCGCCGAGAAGACGACACTTGCTGGTGATTCTTTTCTCCTATGGGTTTAAACTCGCGTTCATTTATTATTTTGATTGAAACACGTGTAGCATTGTTCCCGAGCATCTTTCCTTCCCCGCAATTCACTCGTCTCTGCTACGTCGTCGTCCTCCTTCCATATCCCTTCTTTTTCTTCGAGGAAGTAATACTCTGCTCAGATTGATCGCTCTTCCGCCTGTAATAAAGTTTGTCGAAGAAGTTCGCCGGAAAACATATATTTTCCTTTGTTTCTTCTCTCTCTTTGAGTTATTTTGGTCGAGGAGAGCAAAGTTTCGATCGATTTCAAAAATTCATCTCCGGCCGGAATTAAAAACCTTCGCTCCCGAAGTCGATGAAAAAAGGGTTCTGCCCCAGATTTACCGTCTCCGGGATGCTGTCGATCTGTTCTCTTTCAAAAATTCACATATTCATCCTTGATGACGGGAGGAAATTCATAGGGACTATAGCTCAGTAGGGATGCTTATAGCTTTTGTTTTATAGACGTCAGAATATTCACGCAGAATAGAAAAAGTTCAGTCGTTTACCATTTATCTTACTTTTTTATGGGGACAATCATGTCAAAATTTTCGATACTAGCGATAAATGCATAATTGATGTTTTTATGGCATTAGATGCCATTTTGAGGCCATAATTGATGGCATTTGGTCTACTTCTGATAATTTTTATGAATTTTATTAAGTACTACATCATTTATTCATCATCATCACACATGGATTTATTGATTAATTTTTTTGTATATACGGATAGACATTCTGTTTAATCAATTGTGGATCTTTAAAATCTTACAGCCAATACCCAAGATGTTTATTGATAATGGAAAATTTTTAAGAGAACTTAATTTTTCAAGATGCTGTGACCACCTTACCTAACCATCTGGAGCCGTGAAATTTGTCGGGAACGGCAAGAGCTCAGTTGCGAGATCTAAAGAATTGTAATGAAATAAAGAAAACGGAAATATGCGGAAATACTCATATTACACTCTGCATGTATTTTATGAGTTGGTGGTTTGACGAGTGGAATAAAGTCATTTTAAAAGTAACTCAAGGGAAACATCATTCATGAATGTGTTATGTGGGGAGTGGAAAGTACCAGCAAATTTTATTTCAATGTTATTATTGGAGAGTGTTTTATAATAATGCTTTAATCAAGTTGTAACTGATTGAAAAGTCAAATACGGTAACTGGTATAGCTATCGTACTTTACAATGTGGAAGAGAATCTGTTTCACTTTGCGAAGTTGTGTTTCACAAGTTTTGAATGGTATTTTATTTATTTTTGTCGATGGATTTGTTTTAAATTACCAATTATATATGAACATTCACTGGTGTGTATATTCACATATGTGTAATAATGTGAATAGCGTTAATATTCTTTCTTGTATTGTTTTTAATTAAATGGGTGCTCTTTCTCATTTACTTTCAGGTATGTGAACGTCTTATGCTTCTAATTCCTAATTCTACCGTGTGGAGGTGCAGATTCCTGTAAGAATTTACATTTTAGACATATTAAAAATTATATTAATTACATTAACATTTGCACAATTTTATGTTGCTTTCTCCTGTTTTTTTTGGCTTGTCATTGAAGATTTGTCTATATGTTCTTCCCCTGCATGACTGTGGGTTCAATGTTCTCATTGTCATCTTAATTTTGAAAGTACTGGGTTACAATCTAACGAAAGTCTACACTATCTAACTGACAGAGAAACAGCCTTTACGCTTTGGCAGCAGATATATATCTAGTAGATACACAATTATAATGAAAAATTTCAATCTGTATTATTGTTTCATTGATCTTAGCGAGGATTAAGGCAGAATTAGGCATGTTGCCTATCTTCGTTTTTATTTCCAGTCATGTCGAATTATGCATTAATGTATCGTGGTGACAAAATACGTAGAATTTTTTGCTGCTTAAACATTTTTACATGCATTTAAGTATGGCATCTCTTATTAAACCTTACCGGTAAAGAAGGTCGTAAGTAGCGTAAGTAACTGTGAAGAATAAAAATTGTGCTTTGGCATATTATTTGTTCCTTGTTGTCGAAGTCATTTCACGTTTTAATAGAAACTCAAATTACGCCAATTTATAGGAAATAAGTTAGTTTTTAATGCATGTGATGATTGACTGAAACCATGTAATCGTAATTACGGTCAAGAAAGACAGCAGAATTCGTAGGTCCACAACATTTTATTTAAACGACCGGTTTCGTCGAATAGTCGATTGGCTTCATGTCACTCTGTCCTGAAGATGTCGACTGTTTGACAAAACCGGTCGTTTAAATAAAATTGTGCGTGGAATTAGAAAATTTTGTTTTCTTTATTCGTCATGAATTTCATTTTGTTTAGTATTGAGCATAAGACTATGTGAATTCTATTGCTTAGGATTATCGTCTCCATCGAAATTGAACGACCTACGAGAAATACGCGAAATTTGGTATTCCGATGAATTGGGTGGATTCACGCGTGATGTTGTGGAAGTATGACTTAGTTAGAATAACGGGAATAAAATATCACTTTTCCAGTTAACAATTTCTTTACCGGTACGATCCGGGTTTCTTCAGGTACGAAAATCGTTGTGCCTACCGATAATGGTCGAACCCCGTCAATACTCGGGTCGTACCTGTAAAGAAACAGGTGAAAAATTGTTATTTATTTCATTCCAGTTATTTTAACCTTAGTATTCCAAATGTTCGAAAACACATGATTAATATTTGCTACAGACTTTGTAAATATCAACTTCATTCTTTCTTCATGGCGTAAGTTAAATACTCATCATCACGTTTTTCTTCCATATACGGTAGGTTCCATTATTGGCTTTTTCTTCCTTGTTCCATTCATTGCATCTAACTGATATTGTCTAACATTTGACTACTTTCCCTTCCCTTTTCCCTGCTCCCTTCTTTCATTTCTTCAATTGCAAACGCTAATTGCATTCATCAAAGCCCTCTCCTTGCGCATTCTCTTCAACGCTTCTCCCTTCCTTATAATCTTTGTAACTCATTTTCTCCATGTCCACACTTCCAGCGCCTCCATTCTTCTCTCAACTGTCTCTTTGATCGTCTCCTTTCCATTTGGTGCCGTAGTCCATTAAACAATGTTTGTTAATCTCTTTCTCTTTTCTTTGCTCAAATGTCCAAAGGGGTGTTCTCTTATATATGTCTCTTATTCTTTGGAAAAATTTTTTTCGTTGCCTTCCACTTCTCTGTCGAACAATTCGTGTACTCGATAGCATACTTTCCAGTATCTTGAATCTCACCACCTGCTCAATGCATTACATTTTTTCTCCTGTTCCTACCGGTTACCATACAGTTTGTTTCCATGTAATTCATCTACATTACACTTGATTTTAGTCTTCTAGAATACAATTTATTTCCTTTTTCGTTTCAAAAATCTGCCACGCCATTCGCAAATGTTATATAGACTGTAACCTCTTCTCTGCAAAGTGTATCTATCTTTCCATCACAGTAATTTTTTATATTATCTTTAAAATTGATGTTAAATAATTCTATTTTACTTCTTTCCTAAAACAGTCTCCCCTGTCATCCTATATACTGTCCCCACTCCTGAATTTTAGTCTAGTTAAAGTTTTAATGAAGAGATGTCAGAAAAAGGCAATTAGATGTCTTTGCTTAAGCAAAATTAAAAAGAGTAAATACATAAAAAAATTCGTTTAAATTCACAAAATTTGATCGTACTTGATTCTACATGTATGTAAAGTGTATAACCAGTGATTATTTACTTGATTAGTTTATTAATACAGTAAAGCATCAGACGGTTCGACATATGCAACAGTACTTTGACAGCTGAAGTTTGATATTTAAAGCTTAATTTGTCTGAAGGCACGCTATTTTCTAATTACGTTAGCCTTATCATTGTTGATCTCATTTGAATAAATATTGGTTTCTCCACCTTTTCAATTCTTTCAGAGATTTAAATGGTAGTAAAATTAATGATTTCGAATTAATTTACGATTTCAGTATGTTTTTACTACTTCTCTACAAACGGGATTCTTCAGTTTTAATTATAAATTCCGTTCCTTACATCAAACTGAGTTAATGCTGAAATCACAGCGGAGTAATCGGAAATCTATAAATGTCTTTATTCATCATTAACCGTCAACTGTCGTACCAAAACTAAATGTCGGTATTCAATGGCAAGATGAACTCACACCGCAGTCGGCAACTTATGGAATATTTCGGGAACATTTTTTGGGACGTATTTAGAAAGAATTTTCATGAAGATCACTGCGGTACAACTGACCGTGTTGGTTCCTCGTGTTTCCAAACGATTGAGACTTTCCGTTAGTGGAAATAGAGACATTTACCCCCCCTCCCTCCCAGTACCATATGCATAGTCATGAACAGAGTCGTGTGAAGCCATGCGCACACTCAAATGTGTGTTTTCACTTGTACCCTAGCGGCGGGGACAGTTGAATAATGGCACGCGGCCAAGGGTAGAAACAATCTCTTGAAATCGCCTAGGTTGCAGACATACCTTTCCCACCTTCTTCGCGCCCCGCCTCTGTCTTCGACCTTATTCATAGAGGTTTCCTTCCAGTGCCTTTACCTCTCTGGATCCGTGCAGGTGGGCACATTACAGATGTGTACCCTCGGAAAGGCATGAAAATTTCAAGTAATCACTCACCCGCCCGGCCTTGGTGACTCAATCGATGAATACACGTGCAGCTTGTGACAGCTTCATAACGCGACGTCTCCTTTAAAGAAGTTCGTTCGTTCGTTCCTTTTCCACACCCCTTGCTGACTCTCCCTCCCCTCT
>WURS02042214.1:0-11226 GCA_011762765.2 Rhinocypha anisoptera
ATCATAGTCCAAAATATCACACCACTCTTGTCCAACTGGACATTCTTGAAAGGTGGCATTGAAATAGTTAGACTTGTTACTTAGATATTGACGGTGAACTGACACCGATAAATTGTCAATATCAGCATTGTAGTGGAAACGTAGTTTCAAATCGGGTGGGTAGTATTGGTCGTATATATTTGGAAAGCGAGGGTAACAAACAACCTCCATGGTGTGATTCAACAAGTGAACTTGAGCGGATCAAACAGTGAAAGTGTTCTGGTCAAGCACACACACAGTCAACAAATAGATGGCCACATTTGAGATCACAATTGGACACAAAGGCACAATCGGTGTGTTGAACGTTGACGCAGTTGTAGTGGGTGCGTGTGTCTAAACATAGACAGGATGAGCTGAATGAGTCAAGATCATAAATAAACGTAATTAATTCAACCGGTGAACTTGAGCGGATCAAACAGTGAAAGTGCCCTGGTCAAGCACACACCCAGTCAATGAATAGATGGCCACATTTGAGATCACAATTGAGATCAAATTGGACACGAAAGCAAAATCGGTGAGGTGACGCAGTTGCAGTTAGGTATCAGTGACTGTTCAGTGCAAGAGCAACACTGAGTCCAGTGTTGTCATCCGCACTGCAAAAGCAAGAGTGAGGCGAGTCGATGAGAAGTACTGCACACAGGCTCAGATAGAGAGTGCTTGGAGACGGTTGGAGTGAGCGGTGCCAACCGTCGCCTCTCGGCCAGTGAGTTGAGTCGAGCTTGTGCGCGTCGCCTTTCTCTCTGCTGCCATTCCCTCCACTTTTGTTCGGGTGTCTCTCCCTCCCTCAACTATTTGTGCGAGAACGCGTCGTCGACTCATTGCCACTCACCGACTCACAGTCGTGTTTGCTTGTTTGTTTTGCTTGAATTTCGTGGCTCCCCTTCTCAAACTTTGCATTTCTCACTTCTTCTTTTTCTGTCATTTGACCAGAATTAGTGAGCCGTCAGCTAGGAAGACAATTTAACTTATCATTTCGTGTTTTTCGCTTTACCCACTACGTCAAGACTCATCTCCAAAGACCGGCAATTTTCTATCATTGTGTGTGTCCTGTTATTGTAACGCGGATTCTCATTTTCACCATCATCTTTCCGTTTATTCACGTAAATTTCCTTTGATAAGCATATCTTTTTTTCACTAACCATAGACATTGTAAGTGGTGTGTTGGGTGATCAAGGGACCGAGAATAAATGCAGTTAGGCTATTGGGAATGTAAAACGTGGTGTGTTGAGTAGTTGGGAGACAGAAAATAATGCATTTAAACTATCAATACATAGAAAGTGGTGTGTTAGGTTATTGGTGGGACCAAGAATAGATGAGTTAAGCTATTGGAGAAATACAAAGTGGTGTGTTAAGTTATTAGCGAGACATAGAATACATGCACTAGGCAATTAAAGACATAGAAAGTGATGTGTGCAAAGTGTTGAAATGGAGCTGCTTGATTTCGCTAAATGAAAGTTTGACCCGTTGCCCACAATCAGCTATTCGTTATGTTTGTTATGTGGTATTTTAGATTTACTATGTCCATAGAGAATGCATTATTAAAAGCGCCTCATACATCCAAAGAAACAACAACACAAAACTCTAAATTTGTTATTTTTTAAAGTGGTGATTGATTAAACCGCTACTGCTAAAAAACTGCTACTATCTACTATTAAGGATTATGCTTTTATATTGTTTGTGAAGTGTGTATTTTTTTGTTAAATTTGTTGTTTTTCTCTTTTTAGCCATTTGCAACAATGAGTGAACCGTTTTCGTTGCTACCACCCGAGCTAACTGTCTACATTCTGAACATCCTGCCCGTGAAAAATGCGTTAAACGCGAGACTAGTGTGTCAAGATTGGAACGTCAAGATTATGAGTTCCCAGCCAAAGATTCGAGAATTTGAGAATCAACTAAAGATTTACATTAATATGGAAAGAATTTCCAATAACATCTTTGACCCAGTATTAGTGGAAAAGATGATAGGCACTTTCAACCAAATTGAGCGCTTTTTCCTTCAACACAATTTCACACTGGAAATTGTGGTGAAAAATTGGCAACTTTCTTTCCAAAACCAGATGGAAATTGTAGTGAAAAATTGGCAACTTTCTTCCCAAAACCAGATGGAAATCCTTGCAAAACTGACCAGCTTATTTCGCGTATCCAAGCACGTCAGGATGATTTACTGTAAACTTTCCAATAATGTGTGGATTTGGATATTGAGCAAATGCAATCTGGAAAGTTTGTACCTGTTAGGATGTTCCCGTTCTCGCTACTTAGATGAGTTTGAGTTGCCGATCGAAACGCCTGCAGTTCCCGGTGTTGCAACTATTACTAAAGTTACCAGTTACTGTTCTAACTTAATGAACATCAGCCAAAGTGATGTTTGGTTAGAAAATGTGATCCACTTTGTTTATATTCAAGGACCAACTGATAGATTTGCGTTGTTTCGCCAGCCATTTAGCAACATCATAACTGGCCATCAACTTGAACATCTCGAGTTTGGACCGGTCAATTTCAATCCTAACCGAGATCAATTGCATCTTAGCCAACTGTTTGCTCGACCCGCGTTGAAGAAAGTCATTCTTTTGGAACGCACTCGGGAGAAATTCAACGGAATAAAATACGCTATTGAAAACGCTATGCCAGCGGACGCACAAATGACCTCTGTTTGCGAATTAGACGCCACCTTTCGTACCAGTGGTGATATCTTGACTGTCCACTGTGGGTGTCTGCGTGTCCCCGACCCGCTATAAAGCCGTCAATCTTGTAATAAATATATATCATTTTGTTAATAAATCTCCAATTTATTAATTAGTATTATATAATCGTGTTTTTCTTAGATACGGCATGATCAAGGCAAGAGACTGTAATAGTTGAAAGGAATATAGAGAACCAAGAGAGAAGACTGTGATGGGTAGCCCTGTGCAACCTTACATCTAGCGAGATGTGTAGCTCAGTGTGACTTTGCAACTAGCGCGATGAGTAAAACTGTGCAACTTTGCAACTGGCGTCATAAGTAAATCTGTGCGACTTTGCAACTGGCGTCATAAGTAAATCTGTGCGACTTTGCAACTGGCGTGATGGATAGCCCAGTGCAATTTTGCAACTAGCGCAATATGTAAATCTGTGCGACTTTGCAACTAAAGTGATAAATTCTGACTTTAGGTTTTGGGAAAAATATGTCACAAAAACAAAGAGACAAAATAATAAATAGGAAAATGATTGTAGCGTATTCGATATGTATGCTCCTTGAGTTGGTCGAGAGTCACCTGATATAAGTTAGCCCTATTGACTACTCTCGCTGCCCTTGACACGCTAACAAGATCAATTTATCATAGTCACTCAGTGGATAGCTACTGCTACCAATTACGCCGTGTGGAAAACGCGCATCTGGTACAAGATAAATGAGCTCAGCGCGATTGATGCCATTGAGAGGGACCTCAGTGAATCAACTCAAAAGGACGAGAAGAAGTGGAACTCTAGGGCCCTCAGCATCATTGTGACCAACGTCGATGACATCGACTTCAGCTACCTCGATGGATGCAGATCGGCGTTTGTAGCGTGGGAGAAGCTCCGTGAGAAACATTACAGTGCCAGTGGTATCGAGGAGTTCAAGGCGTGGGGAGTCATTCAAAACATTGATTTGATTCCGGGTAAACTTGTGGAAAAGCTGCAGACATTCCACGAGAGTCTGGCTAAGATTGAGAGCATTACTGGCAAGAAGCTGGAAGACTACGTAAAGTGTGGTCTGTTACTTGGATCCCTGCAATGTCATAGGGACAAGTTCGAGAACATTTTCTCTATCTACTCGGCTCTCAAAATAGAGGAGCGTGTATACCACTTAATGTTCAAGGAAGTGGTGGAGAAAGCCAACAGTTTGTCTGCGACTGAAACTGGTCAAGCTATAGGTATAGCCGCCAAGTTCAACAAGAGCAAGTTTCCGTTCCGAGGAAGATGCTACAACTGTGGCAAGATGGGTCATATGTCGAGTCAATGTTGGGCAGCTAAGACCAAGACTGCTAATACTGTGACTGAGAGCGATGAGAATAAAACCACATGTGATTGCTATGCTGGTGTTGTATCTTCTTTTGCTTTCAAAGCATCGATTGGTCTTAGGAGAGACGCTTTGTTACTTGACAGTGGAGCCAACGTTCACGCTGGAAACAACCCGGACCTATTTACTTCGCTTTGTGACTATGAGGGGAAGTTGGTATGTGCGTCTGATGACAAAGCTGACGTCACAGGAAAAGGAAAAATGGAGCTCAAGTGTAAGGTGGCGAATCGTGTCGAAATAGTGCAGCTCTCGGATGCACTCTATGTTCCATCGATGAATTGCACATTCATTTCGGTGGAGAAGCTGACCCGTTGTGGCTATGTAGTGAATTTTTGTAAGTCCCGAGCTATCGTTAGTAAAGGGCAAAAGGTGTGCATTATCGCTAAGAAGAATAAGGTTGGACTTTTTGAGTTGGTTTTGTGCAAAAACAAGTCTAGTAACAAAACAGCTCTAGTGTCATGGCATCAGCGTCTAGGGCATCCGGGAAAATAGATTACCCGGTTAGCAAACTCTAAGTACTCAGAATTGAAGATTGATGGCTCAGTAGACTCGTGTGGTACTTGTGTAGAGTCAAAAATGAAGCAATTGCCGTATCCGCCGTCTCAGTCAAAAGCACAGCAACCACTTGAGTTGATACATTCAGATGTATGTGGTCCAATTGATCCAATCTCCTTTGATTCTTTCAAGTATTTTTTGACTTTTGAAGACGATTTTTCCAAGTATGTAAATGTTTTTGTCATCAAGGATCGCACTCAGGTGCTTGATTGTTTTAAGATATTTAAGGAGCGCATGGAAAATAGATGCTCGCCATATAAAATCAAAGCTTTAAGAACTGATCAAGGCAGAGAGTACTTGTCTGAAGCTTTTCAGAATCTTCTCAAAGAAGCTGGCATCGAGCATCAGTTATCTGTAGCATATTGTTATCAACAGAATGGAAGAGCAGAAAGAGGTTTGCCAAAACTACAGCAAACTGCTCGATCACTACTCATCGAGGGGAAGGTTCCAGACAAATACTGGTCAGCCGCTGTTACAACTGCCGGATACCTGAATAATCGGTTACCATCAACTGTGACGAAAGAGATTCCGTATGAACTTCTCTTCAGTAAAAGACCTGCAATTGATCACATCAAAAGATTCGGGTCTGTGGCTTATCGTTGGATTCCTCAAAATCACAGGAAATTTGGTCCGTGCAGTGAGAAACTTATGTTTGCTGGCTACAATCACTCGATGAAAGCGTATCGGCTAATCAATGTTCAAACTGGCAAGAGCATTTTTGATCGCAACGTGAAGATTTTTGAGAATGAGATGTATTTTGGTCAGTCAAGACTGACTAGTGATATCAGCTTTGGAACTTCTGACGCCTTGGAACTTACGGAGGCAGTTGAAGAAGTCTCCAGGCCAGTGAGATCGACACGTGGCGTGCCACCCGAAAGATTGACGTTTATTGCTGCTGCTGAAAATGGTACTCCTGAGAGCTATCGAGAAGCTATGACCAGAGACGAGTCGGCTGAGTGGAATATGGCGATATGTGAAGAGTTTCAGAGCTTGGTTGATCACGATGTGTTTGAAGAAGTAGACTACGCCGGTCAGAAAGTGATTGACACCAAGTGGGTTTTTACCGAGAAAAGAGATTCTCAAGATGTGATTGTGAGACGAAAAGCAAGACTTGTTGCAAAAGGCTTTGTTCAACAGCTCGGTATTGATTTCAACGAAACCTACTCACCTGTGTGTGACAAGACTACTATTCGGCTTTTGTTGGCAATTGCTGGAGCAAATAACTGGCAAGTAGAGCATTTGGACGTGAAAACTGCTTTCCTCAATGGTTGTCTCGAAGAAGAGGTTTACGTGATGCCATCAGAACCACTGAGGAAAGAGGGGAAGATTTGGCTTCTTAAGAAAAGTCTTTATGGCTTGAAACAAGCGCCCAAATGCTGGAACAAATATCTTGATGAGATTCTACAACTAGATGGTTTCCAGTGCTCAAGTATTGATTCATGCCTCTACTTCCGTAAAGGAATCTATCTACTCGTTTATGTTGATGACATTTTGTTAGTCAGCGAGAACAAGGAAGAAGCGGCAAAAGTGAAAAATTTGCTACAGAAACACGTCAATATTCACGACTTAGGACCAGTAAAGAGATTTCTGAATGTAAATGTGAAAAGAGAAAATGGTGTGTTTACCATTGACCAAAGTGACTATATCAACAGACTGGCTAACAGATTCAACCTTGAGTCGTGTCGTTCCTCGAAAAAGCCACTACCATCTGGCATTGATAGTCTAAATTCAACAGATCCTGACCCAGAATGCCAGCGTCCAATTAGAAGCTTGATTGGAGGCCTACTCTATATTGCTAATGTAACCAGACCAGACATTTTAGCTTCAGTGTCATTACTATCTCGCTACCTAGAAAGTCCAAGTGAGGCACTCTGGAAGTTAGCTTGTCAAGTACTTCGCTATCTGGTTTCTACAAGTGATCATAAGTTGAAGCTAGGCAAGCTCAATTCAAGGTCTTTGGAAGTTTATGCCGATGCAGACTACGGATCAGATATGATCAATCGCAAGTCGCAAACTGGTTTTCTGGTGAAGTTTATGGGTTCGACCGTAATGTGGTACAGCAAGAAACAGTCGACCGTAAGTCTTTCCAGTGCTGAAGCCGAGTATGTTGCCTTGTCCAGTAGCTTGTCTGGTGCTCTTGGAGTAAAGAATATTCTTCAAGAAATTGGCATTAACATTGAGTCTCCCATTCCTGTTTATGAAGATAACCAACCTTGTATAGCTATGGTGAAGACAGGATCCAAAGTGAAGCACATAGACATCAAATATCACTTTATTCTTGATCATGTGAAGAAGGGGCAGTTCGTTCTACGCTACGTTCAATCGAGTGACCAAGTTGCTGACGTATTAACCAAGGCAAATCCGAAGCTACCCTTCTCTCAAATCTGTGATTCGTTAGGACTCGCCTAATGCCGGTCAAGGGGAAGTGTTATGAAGTGACCGTCATGTGTGAATGTCCACAAGACCAGAGCTTAGGCCGGCAGCGTGTACGGGCTGGTGCGCGGTGTGCTCGGGCACGTTTAGTCCTCTCTAGGCGCTCCTTGTGTGAGCATATTGTTATTGTTATTCTCCCTCTCTCTTTCTCTCTCAATAAAGAATTTTCTATCAGTATTTTTTATCAGAATTTTCTATCAGAATTTTCTATCACTATTTTCTATAAGTAAGTTATTTGTCAAATCAATTTAAATGTTAAATTTTTTAAGTAGTTATATAATGTTATTGGAGAAGAGCAAAAGTTGAAAATATAAACATTTTTCAATTATTCAGAATCATATTTTGCTATTTTTAGAAAATTTGTAATTCCAAACTAATCTTAACTATTGCATCGAAAATAAATTTTTTCCAACACCAATTTTGCTTGTTGAAGTAAAATACGTTGTAGTACTTTTCATAGTAATTAATTACAAAGTTTATATGGTAACAACAACAACAAAATCCTTGCAGACTTTGAAACTTTTCAAATGGGATATTTTTGTATCTTTAAGAGACTGTACTGGTGTTCAGTTCAATCATTAAGCAAACGCTAATTATAGGAAATTTACCTTTAAAAAGTATTTATAGAATCTGTAATAATAATAATAATAAAGTAGAAGCGTTTCAAACTACCTATTCTTATGTTTTGTATTAAAAAACTTTTACTCTGTGTACACTCCAATTCATAAATTTGAAAAATGTATTAAAAATGCATATAATATTTATAAATTTTAATAAGATATCAATCACTAAACTAGGTTACTATCAATAGAAAAACTATACTCGAAAATAAGATTTATGCGGAAGAGCTAGTTTCCGGAATATATTCATTTTCTTAAAAAAATGTTTTCGTGAATTTTCCTATATGAATCTAAATGAATTTTCTATAGTTTTAATGCCAAACCTAGAATTTTGAAGATTGCACCGCAAACCAATCAATATAAAGTGAAAAGTTAAAATTTAACCAATTTAAAAATCAAAAAATAATCAAATCAGATATTAAATATCATTTATTTATGATAATTTTGTTGTGCCATAATCTAAACTACAGCAACTTTTTAGTTGAATCCATTTCTTAATTGATTCAAGAATACTCTTCCTCACATTCTCACTTTCTTACACTCTCACTCACTAGCTCATAATCTCTATCTCCTGTTTGATTCTCTCTCTCTCACTTGACTTTTACTTCTTTTATTTAGTATCACCTCTCTCACTATCGCTCTTTCTATTCAATTGTTATAGAAAAGCTAAACTGGATCTTCAACCTGTACGACATTGATCACGATGGTTACATAAGCAAGAACGAGATGTACTTGATCACCAGTGCCATCTATGAGATGCTCGGTAAAGTCACCCTTTCGATCATCATCATCACTTGACAATGGTTCTTTGATCCTTATTTTATCCTTATATATATAATGACTCACTCACTCACCGAAACTTGACTGACTTTTCACTGATCGATTGCTGAAATGAATGATGGCCTGCAGGCGAGAGTACAGTGCCACTCAACGACATTCACACTGCGAAAGATCATGTCAACAAGTTCTTCCATGTAAGTCTCATTCAAGTCAATCTATACTACTCGCCACGAGTGTAGATATCGATTGATTGTGCTGGTGTAGTTTACTTTTTATGATCTCTCTCTCTCTCTCTCTAACTCTACTCTGATTTTGGTACAAAGAAAATTGACTCCGACAAAGATGGTCTCATCTCCTACCAGGAGTTCATCGATTGGTGCCAAAAAGTATGATGTGCAGTATATATAGAAGTTATTACCTTGTTTTGTTAATAAATTCTTTTTTATTTATTTACTGTAATTACCTTTCTATCTCTCCCTCTTTCTATTCCTCTTGATGGATTCACTTTCAATAGGACGAAAATCGAGTAAACGCTCTGTGTCGATTTGATACGGTTTTCTAGGTATGAACTGAAAATAATGTGCTCAAAATCCAAACCTTAGAAATTGTAACAAAACTAATCTCTTTCACTTCTCATAAATTCTTACTTTCTCATTCGCTCTCTCTCTCTCTACTTCAATTTTATTTATTCTCACACCTTTTTCTATCTCAAATTCACTTACCTTCTACTTTGCCAAACGGGTTGAAAATTCTAACTAGTTTTTTGTCCGTATTTCTAGATCTGGGAAACAACAATGTCAAAGTGAGAACTTGATCTCTCTCTCTCTCTCTCTTTGATTGCGTCATCGCAAGCACAACTTGACTTGCCACTTTGGTGTTGCATCATCACCACACCACCGCCACCTAGAAACTATAGCCAGATTCGCACCGAAATCTTTGTTAACCTTTGCCAACCAGAGTGGTTTCACCCGTTTGTGATACACACACAAACAAACAAATAAAATTATTTTACAACCAAAAATTTGCTTTCACTAAGTCCGGTTTTCATGTTCATGGTTAAAGTATTAGTTGGCTTAAACTGAAATTGATCACACGATCACACACATCAAGAAAATACTTTGACTTATGGAACTAAACAGATTTGATCATTTATTAGACTTTTTTTACCCATTTTTTACAAAGTTTCAGAAACTATTCTATTCTTTATCTTTGGAACCAGAGTGAGTGAAGTGTTTTGGAGTGTTAAATCGATCGCGCGTCTCTAATTCGTCCTGTGTTTGTATATTTATTTATTTATTTATATAATAATAATAATGTGTAAGAAGTAAGAAGTTAACTTACAGTGCTTTGGTGACATGCAACTGTTGTATATGCACCACTTGACAAGTCGAAACTGCTCGTCAACTCGATTAATCTTGATCTGATCATGCTCATTTGCAGTGGCCACAAACTCGCCACTTTCTCTCTCTCTCTCTCTCTCTCTCTCTCTCTCTCTCACTGTCTGTCTTTTCTCCCTTGTGTAGTTTGTTGTGCTTCAAAGCACTCTACTCTCGACACTGACACTGCAACTTTTTTGTTCAACAAAGTGTGTATATGTGTTGTGCGTGTATATTTGTGTTTGCGTTGCTCTTCAATAAAAAACAGAAAAATAATCAAGAAGGAAATGGGATATTTTAAAGCAAATCGTGTGCTATCGATCGATGCCAGGAAAAGTGTAGATTTGGCCAAACCACTCGTGTTAAGGCCATAATGGTGACTTTCAATTAAAAGAAAAATAAAATTTTTGACTGTGAAAATTTTGTAAAATATTTAAAACTTGCAATGATTTAGAGAGAGAGAGAGAGAGAGAGAGAATTTCATTTTGTGTAACTAATCAAAAAGGTTCAAATTGTTAAAAACTTCAAGAAAAATATTTACATATAGAGAAGTTTCAGAAAGTTTCTTTGCTAAAAGCACAATAAAAGTAATCTTTTTCTAGAAACTTTCTTTGTTCTCCGATTCCCATTTAACAGTAGGTTGCAAACAATTAATAGATTTATATGTAGAAAATTAGATGTGCGCATGCGTGGCTTCTTGTGTGAAGTTATGTTTGCGTGCTCCTGAGGTATTTAGTGTACAGTAAACCCTCACACTTACGCGTTGTTGTAAAGACAAAATAGAAGGGATTAATCGAATTTCATTAATTCCTTGGACTTTTCCTTTACAACAACGCGTAAGTTTGAGGGCATATTGTATACAATGATGATTTGATTCACAAAATATGTACATTTTTATGATTTGTGTTTTTATCGTTAGGGATTTTTTTTGTTAAAACTCTGCGCGCCACTTTGTCACTGGCAAACCATGGCAACACAGTGTGACCAACTTCGATAGTATGCATAATACTCACACACACACTCATCAATGAGTCATCGTCACACAATCGCGATACACTTGGCCATTAAGCATCGCTTCGGGTACTAATTAACGTCTAACTCTAACGCAGAACTAATTAACACAAGATTCAGCCTCATGTTGATTGATTAACATTTTACACTGAACTGTCTGCGCTCTCTGTACATCATGATAAACTGTGCACGATGAACTTTGGTAAACGGTTTTGTCGTACTGTAACAATGGGAACTATCAAAGTGAATATAATCAGCATTATTATCATTTATTTATTCGATAGTTGAAAAAATAAGAAAAAAGGCGCGGATCCGCAGCTGGCCAACAGGCCAGCGGCAAGTAGAGAGACTCGGTGGGTAAGAGTATCTTAAGTGC
>WURS02042225.1:0-11226 GCA_011762765.2 Rhinocypha anisoptera
GAATTTCCACACGCCGTGGGCTTAGTACTAGGTGAGCTCTACCCTCACTTAACATACCAACCTTCGGGTGGATCACTATGGTGGTGTATATATATATATACATATATATATACCTATATATATATATATACCCTATATATATACATATATATATATATACCACCACTATATATAGATATATATATTTATCATTTCGTCGGATCGTGTGTTATCTTACTTTGCTATCAGCTAAAATTATTTTCGTTATGATTTCTTATGCCATTTATTTATTTATTTTTAATTTAAATATATCATCTCGTACAGCACACATAATTACTCCATGACTGATTTTTGCTCTTTTCTCAGTCAACATATTTCGGCTACTATTTTGCAGCATCCTGTCCTCGTCGATGGATTCTCTAAGTGGTGATGCGATCCCTTACCTTCTCCCGACCCTCAGTTGGGTGTATCCACGGCCGCGACGGAGGGGCGGGTGTGAGGGGGGAGTGGGGAAGGAAGGGGGAATGGAGGGCACCGTTCGGGACACGATGATTCTTCGCGACAATGCCTATCTCATTTCTCGAATTGGCGGGGATCGGGGGCGGGGGGGGGGGGGGGGGGGAACAGGGGGGAACTGGTGATGGAGGGGTGTATGGTTGTGAAAAGGATTTTTATGGAAGGGGACTCATGTACTGGTTGGTGGTTGGGAGGGTTTAAGGAGGGTGGGTGGAGTGGATTGAGGGTTTTATGACTGGAGGGTGTAGGCGGTTAGTAAACCTTGGGGGGCCGGAGGGATAGGGGGGGGGGTCTTTCAAGTTAGTTTTAAGAACAGTAGTGGGGAGGTATTTGGAAAAATTCTCTCGTTACACAATATAACATCTGAGTTCTGTGAAACTCTTATGATCTCAATTTGCTCCATAGCGTCCAATTTGAGACCTTTTGCTATGCATTATTATGTTATCGAAAGCACTGTGATGAAATATCAAACTCTTTGAGTGTTGGGATTGATCCTAATTGTGGAACAAATCCGTAATAAAATTTAGAGTGAATATAATGGTGGAAAATTGATTTTGTATCAGTATTTGAATACAAATGTACATTTTTAAGACAATTTTTCTTTGGATGATGGGATGTAATTTTTTTCCGTTTATGCATTGACATGCCCACTCAGATATGCAAAGTGGTATCATTCTCTTTGTAATGTAATATAACAGTGATAACATCTTCATCTGAAATAGCATCCATAATTAGCTTCTAAACCTCTGTTCCCTTTTTTGGCTTTAAGACCTGAATGTCAAAATATGGCAGTGTTATGTCTATCAGATTAAAATATTCTAAGAAATTATGCTTCCAGTCCAGCCTCATTTTCTATAATCTTTACCCATATTTCAAATGTTTTCAAAATTCATGGAGCAAAGATAACATCCTGGATTTAATTCCATTTTTTTAAAAAGTGTTTTCATTATTAGATTTACTTCTTGCCTGTTTCCCTGTACAAAAGTCAAACCAGCCTTTACTTGGGCATTCAAGTACTCTATTCTCCAATCTGGTACTAAGAATTGTTTCTTTTTACTGCCAAAAGCCTTGTTTCAAGTAAAAGAAATTGCTCATATTATTCAAACAGTGCTGCATTTCCTTTATTCAAATAAAAATTACCCTTAAACTTACAAAATCTTTTGACCTTTGACCTCGGGAACTTTTCCTTATAATCTATTGGAAAAGCGATATTTCTAAGAAGGCAAAGAATTATTCAGTACTTTTTATTTCTGTTTGATGGACACACTTTGTATAAAAAGATATTACAAAATTTAATTGGCAAGATGTTGTTGCGTATTTGGATTTTTTATTGAAAATTATTAATAAACGTGAAGATAAAAAATTCCTTGCCTGCATTTCTGAATGGGGATGTGCTTTAGTGAAATGTATGGACGCAATCAGAATGGTTGCATTCATTAGCATTGATTGCTAATACTGGCTGCTGCAATAAGGCTCAATTTGGTATTAATGGTAAAATTTAATCAATTAGAATCAATATAAGTTGTGTATAATACTAAACTAATCAAAATGCTACAACAACTAATACTAAAATGGTATTTATAGCGTAACAATTCATCTTTTTCTCCTACTTCTACTCATGTGTCCTTTCCGCATATCTTTGTGGTGGTAATATGATGGAAAGGATGTAGCATCCGATGCAACTTTACATTTATGCTGCTCTGGTGATTTCATCTTTTTCTTATGGTGCCTTCAATCATCACAGGTGGGTCTGGTGTTCCCGATGGACAGGAGGCGTGTCAGTAGGCAGATGTTGACAGAGATGAATGTTGCTCAGCTCCAGGTGATAGTGAATGACCTCCACACACAAATTGAAGGTATGTGGCACCTCTATGATTGGTCACTAGTCTTTGTAATGTACATACCATTGGTACAGTAACTAAATTGAACACTATTATCATCAATCGGGATGGGTTTGGTATATTGTAAACCAAGAGCTCAGTAAAAACAGTACGAAAAAATATTAGGTAGACAATTTATCAATTTTATTTAATGTCTAAGATACCTTTCTAAGCATTCATTTGAAACGTGCCATGGATCAAAATTACATATGCCTCAAAAATAAGTACAACCCCTTTTTAAATAAGAAAAGCACTTCTATTCACCCACAAGACTTTCATTAATACAGATACAGGAATTAACAAATTCATACATACAGTAAATGGAATCATCTCCTCAAACGGAAATATAGGACAAGTCTCTTTGACACAAATACTTTTACGTGGCCGGGTCCAACCCACGTCTGACCGGAGCTCCCGTCAGTCCCGGCAACGAAAGTTCGTTCCGGCATTGAATCGTGAAACTCTCCTACTTCAGCACCTCCCCCAGGGCACTATGATGTCCCACGGGACTTTAACTGTGCCGCAAAGTGGTGCACACGGCACACATTCTTGATGAAAGTTTCTCATGGATTGACATCAATTGATCCATGTTCTGATTGAAAATTCACACTACACTATTATTTTGGAATTCATGAAACCCCTGAAGTCAGATAAACCATTTATCTTCCAAATTTAATGGCTACACAACACTTTAATTCTGTAACATTGCTATAGGAAATGGTTTCAGGGATTACTTTGTGGAACTGCTTAGTGAATCATAGATAGAAAACACTTTGTACCTTATATTTCTTTATTTAATTTATTATCTGTATTACTTTATACTTTTGTGGGCAACCGTGCAGATGGATGATGCACTGTTTTTCTTCCTCTTTTTTTCATTTGTGATTCTGATTGGTATGGCTCTAAACATTTTAATGTGATACAGGATAGTAACTATAGTTTAAGCGATAAAAATATCAAAGGAACATTGCACACACATATTATCAGATGTCGCTCTGCTTAGAACACAGTGGTATCTTGAGATACGAGTTTAATATGTTTTGTCACGGAGATCGCAACTCAAAATTCCCGTGTCTCAAATCAATTTTTCCCCATTGAAAGTTATTGAAATGTGATTAATTCATGCCAGCCCACAAATAAATCATCCCAATTTTGCCGTTAAATGTTTTCCTCATGAGAGAGAAATAATTTATAATGAACTAATATTGCATGCAAACAAATTGAAACCTAATAAAAGATAATTTAAAGAAATAAACAGATATTGCCAAAGCGAATTAGCATATGGCACATGCATATAAAATTTTTCTTTCCCAAAAAAAATAATTTAAAACAACGTGACAGAAATGCTTCTGCACCAAGATAAATATGTGAATTCAATGCTCAAGGTATGCAAATCTGAGTTGTGTGTGAAGACAAATCTGAAAATACGCCAACTGGCTGTGATGTCCCCGAGGCTGGCTCGTATCTCAAATTTTGACCCAGAACTTGAGACACTAGTGAGAGCTCGCATTTAAAAAAAAAAAATCATATATCAGGGCACTTGTATCTTGAGGTACCACTGTACAAGCAAAGTGAATTGTTTGCAACTTTGTAAGCTCGTGGAGAGTTTGGGACCTTGCCATTTGCCCTCTATCCCTCTGCCCAGCGGGGGCTTCTGGTGACTGTGACTCTTCCTCCTTTCAGTTCTGAATGAGGATTTGGTTCGCCTGCTGATGGAACGTGATGATCTCCACATGGAGCAGGATTCAATGCTAGTCGACATAGAAGACCTCACACGATACCTGTAAGTCTCCTCTCTTGGATATTCCAGTGAATTAAATGTGTCTACTTGCCGTGGGCTGAAAATAATTTTTTTATACTTGCTGAATAACTCGTGCCAAAGTCATTACATGTGGTGCATGTAACAAGTGTGAATAGAAACATCATAACATTTTATGCAACACTTTTTCACATATCTTGTGAAAAAGACTCAATTATTCCATTTTGATGAGGAAGATTTGTTGTTGTTGCCCTGACGTTGTTCAATGCCACAACCACAGAAAAATTTAACTGACTTAATGAATGGTAAAAACTTTGTATCTTAAAGTGGGCACGCAGCATGCAAGACCATTTTTAGTAATTCTAATTTATTAAAATTGGGATTTCTTTGTCTCCAATTACACTGTACTCTCCAGTTCCTTAGTTATGGTTTTCTTCTTGATTCATTTCCTTTCATTTTGTGACTAACCTAAATTGTGTCTCCATCTTCACTCAACAACGAGCTCTGGTGTGACAACACCGCTCACTGGAGACCCGAGAGAGAGCTCGTCATTCGGAACAGCTGACAGGGTTCCTATCCTCACGGCTATCATCACGGTTCCTATCACGATTGTTGGGTGAGAGTGCCGTGCTTGTTTGGGGAGAATTTCCCCTCGGCTCATTGGCCGGTGCCCTCCCGAAAGAGTGATTGCGGCCGGGATTCTCACGATATTATGTCGAGTGTGCATTTGGACGTCGGAGAGAGAGGATGCTGTGGTGCACCGATGTTGGAGCGACGTCGGCCACCGTGCCTCTCACAAGTCTTTACCACCTTGCGATCTCTTGCAAGGAGGTCTCACACTTGACCTTCTGCGGGGAGTCTCGCTTCCTAGGAGGAGAGGGAAAGCGTCTCGAACTTCCCCTCTGAATGCATCACAAAAGCGTTGGCTCTCTCCTCCGAAAGGGATTCCGCTCGTTATAAGTTCGCTCTGCGTGAGCGTGAGAGAATGGACATTGTTCTTATTCATTTGTGCCCCGTGGTGCCTGTAGATGACGGCCCAAAGTCCTCCCCACTACTCCTCCCTTCAACCCGAAATAGTTTCACCTCAAGAATATATATATATATATATACATACATACATATATATGGCTTGCCATGGCAAAAAATCTTTTTACTTTGGTGTGCATGTCAAAATGAATACATTAAAACACACACACATATATATATATATATGTATACATAGTCATTTATATGTATGTCTATATATGTATGTACATGTACATACATAACGAAACACACATAGACACCTTTAAAAACTTGGTTCGTATCTCTCACTTATACAGAGGTCAGGGAAAATACCAGTTAGTTACGTGACATGTATCGAAAAGCCATCATTTGTAAAAAAATAACATGTCGACCTCCAAAGAGGAATTGATTTTCACAATTTTTCACCGTGTTATCCACCTACATTATTGCAGGTTTTTTTTAAAATGAATAATACTGTGAAGGAATGCCTTTGATTATTGCAAATGTGTATTTATTATTGCATGAAGTAGTTTCGTGTGAGGGGAGCTCGGTGGAAGTTAACCTGTTATTTGCAGTGCATCCTCTGATGTTCCCTCGAAGGAGATGTTTCCATATCTTTTTTTTTTTTAACCCCTTTTGCCCCCTCACCCATTTACCCCCCCTCATTGTCTGCGAATCCTCTAGAAAGGCACCCCCAAACCAATTGAGCAGTGCTTTTGCTCCTGGCTCTTTTGGACGTTCACCACAGGTGCCCGATGATCGTTCCCCTTTACCTTCGGTGTGATCTTAAAGTTCCTTCTTTGAATGCAAATTGTTTTATGTTGATCAAGCTCTTATTTTAATCCGAGACCAATTTTTAATTGGTACCATTTTGGCATGACGGTTTTGTTATCACCAAAAAAAAAGTAATCTCTGCTACATTTACATAGTTGCGGACCGTATGGTTAAAAATAACCAGTCACATTATGTGCGTATAGAGAGAGGAAATGAGCCCTTAACAAATAATCATGAAGGTGAATAGCAAATAGCCCCACCTCCCTCATTCCCCCCAAATGTACATATGTAATGAATTAAAATTTTCTCCAGTATCTTTCCCCGGATGTAAGGATGTCGGTTCGAAGTGTATTTTATTTCTCTCCCCCAAATTCTAATGTGCTTGCCATGCTGTGTAGAGGTCATGCAGGGCATCGGTGTCAACAAAACAGCTTTGGCAGGAGAGTATATCTTCCTCACCTCTTGACCCTAATTATTGTTGCTTAATTATTAGCGATTAAAGAAGTCAATGTGTTGTTTGTTAAAGCGTCGTCCTGATTCCATTGGTGGATTCTTGACAAGTCCTCTCCTTTCTTTTACAAAGTACATAAACGAGGCCACGGAGGTTAAACAATGTAGTGCATTAATAGACGTTCAAATGCGTAAGGAGTAATGGCATATATATATAATAAAATTTATTTCAAAATTTAATAATGGATGCAAAACTCTTGTAAACATTTTTTTTTAAAACATAATCAATCATTCCTTTTCGCCCTAACCGGTTATGCTGCCGATTACCCTCTTAATTGTTGGTGCATGATGCATCAAAGCTTATATGTTAACATGGAAACGGGGGCTTTGTGTCATATATCCGATATCTAAAAACAGTCTAATAATTAATATTAGATTCCAAAATTTATCCAAAGTATGCATATAAACTTAAAAAAATTATCATTAACACACAAAGAAGTTGAATGTATCTATTCATGCAAATTGTACTCACGATATCTGATTTGTGCATCTTATTATTCTCCTAATCACAGGATAAAGTTGAGTCATCTTCAGCAATGCTAATGACAAGTTCATAAATTTCTTAAGTGGACATTAGAGAGGGGAATCGATGAAAACAATTTGACTCGTGTAAGAAGTGAAGGATTCCATGGGTTGGATTAAACTTGGGAGGTGAGACCTTCCTATCTTAAATATTCATCTCCTTGCTAATTGTTTCCATAGCTGAGTAATATCTGTACACCTTTACGGAGGTTATACAGCTAAGGAATGACGGGGAAACGAGAAAGAAAGATCATTTCCTTCATTCTTAACGTACTTAGTAAAGGTGCACTTAGGACGACTTGGTGTAACGTATCTTGCTCCTCCGGTACCAGATGAATTCCCAAATCTGTCAAAGTTCATGCCATGCAAAATGCCTACCGGTCTCTATTGCAGTCACTGGAGGCGTGTGTCCAATTTTCGGTCATTTCCCCTGAATGACGAGTGATATACCATAAATCAGTGTCCTTACCACGAGAAGATGGTTTGCAATAGACATGTGAACAAACTTGGTTTACTTCCACAATTTTATGAAGGTGACACGTATATATGATACTCCTGAATATTTCTAGCTCGATGTATGACTCGAAAAGGATTCTGACCATTTTATTTGAGACTTTGAAGATTGCATCCCGGGAAGTGGCATATTGTTGATATTCGGGAATTTTCAAGTGCCAGGATTTGTGAACCCCTGTAACTTCCGTGGATATATATCCTTCTTTTTGCCTCTGACTGATGCCCTTAGGTCCCTCCCTTCCTTCATAGCTATTAAAATGATTTCCCGTTTGCCACGTGTGACGTGAGGTGTCAGCATGTTCAACTGCTCTAAACTCGTGATCATTGATTATGGTATGACCCATTGATTACTATCAATTCATATCATCACCCTCAGTACTTCGATCCCAATATTGTTTGACTGCAGCTCTCCATCCTTTCCGATCTCTCTTACCACTTGGTACATCTTATTTCATTATTTGGAATTGCAGTGGCAAATTTTGAACGTATGTTTACCACTGAGAATCTGAAGTTCAGGAAACCACTTTGATCTGATGACAGCACTTTTAGTACTGCAAATGCTGAAACAGACACTATTCTAATATTTCATCAATGACCAAAAGTTATCTCTAACTTATAGTCTCCATACTGTTTTAGTGTTAATGACCTTTCTTATGACTTCCATGGTCTTATATTTTTATTATTCTTTTTAAGTCAAAATTTTCATGAGACAAACTATTGCCATAGACCTTATTTTTCCCCTGTATGTAATAATGTCATACATCCCATGTTCAGGTAGCCATGGCCTTTAAGTATCCATTGTGTTATTGCAATTTGCTTATTCTTTTCCCATAGACTTAAACTTAAGTCATTACAGAGAACTTAAATCATTGCAGTTAAATTCCTGGTGCTGTTGTCAATAGTATTGCTTTTTTGTCTTATTGAATCAGTTTTGAGTCATGTGACTTGTTGGTGTGCGTGAAAAGGAACCTAAATGATTGAACCAGTACATTTTGAGTGCTTGGATATTTGCTAATGGAGAGAGAGAGCATTTATGCTATTAAATTCCCCATTGATCCATATTTAACAGTTTTCAGCATTGAAGTGAATTGAATACAGGATGCTTTTGACCACAAAAATATCAAATTTCTCTTCTGTAAAAATAAATTCTCTAAATGTAATTAAGACAGAGACATAAGCCATCTCAAACATATGCTGTGGACCTGTAATTTCAGGTAAAGTTGTATAATCTGCTGAAATGTTTTGTTACCATGATACACTGTAGGCATTTTGAGATGTCTGTTATGTATTCCCATTGTAAATTTATTATCATTTTGAATTGATGTTTGTGTGAATTTATGTTTGTGAGAGATAGGAACGGAAATGCATTCTGGATGAGCAAATGTTTGATGTAGAGGTTGGAATTGCCACCATCAGCATTTGAGAAATGAAAATTTTAAATAAATTGCTACCTAATTCACCTGTCATATTTTATGAGTATTTGATTGACATTTATGTGACTTATATAAATAAGTTCCATGGCCGTTGAGTGTTGGATATTTTTGGATTGCAGCAATATGTGTTTTGTTTTTGTCAATTTCTATCCTGGGCATAAAACACAAGTCACAGCTTGGTACAAAATTGAAACGACAATCTCTCACTCTAACACTAGCAAAAAAAATGCATGTCATATGTTTTAAACCATTTTGGGAGTGCACCTTCATGATTCTCTGGGTCCTCAGTAGCATAGTCTTTTTTTCAGATTGTGTTGCCATATATCTCACCGACAGCCATTGATATGGCTTCACCTGCTAGGGGCTTTTCTTTGACCCAGTATGTGCAGTTGTTGCAAAAACTGGCAACTCTTTTAAAAAAATGTGAGTTGTACCGTAACATCATCATGTCTAGTTTTAGTGTGTAAGACAGTGTGTATGCTCCATTGAAATTTATATACATATATATGCATTGCAAAGTAATTTTCTCATTCATTGTCATGCTATAGTTATATTTCTTCAGTCTCCTGCATCAATAATACATTAGATGAATGAAACCCATTCCTAACTCACCAGGGTAACGAGGTGAGTGCATATAACATTCCTTCCCCCAAATGGACAAATTGGTACATTTTTTTTAAGTTTTCATCACCTTTCACGGAATGCACTCATGAAAAATTCAAACAAAATATCAACCATGTCACCCATTACCTGCATGCATACATTTTTTTCACTGTATTTTACGTACACAGAGGAAATGGCTTCACAAGTGCTGGATGATTATGTTAAAAATAAAAACTGACTCCCTGTCACAATTAATTTTACAAAAACGTATGAAGATAAAAGAGTTGGGGAAAAGAAACTGTCAATGCCTACGAGATAATAAGTTTGACAGTTGAGAATAGCAATATAGTCAAGAACATCACAAGTGGGGGAAATGGTTCATGCCACTACATTGGTAGTGTCGTCTTTCGGGAGAATAATTAAACAGTATCTATGGTTTTTTTAAATTGTGGTTTTTTCATACTTCACCAATTGGAAAAAGTGAACATTTATCGATCAACAAACGGTCAATTCAATGAAAACACTTCCATTCATCCTGCTAAATTGACTACGTAATAAAAGAGTAAAAAAAAATCTTTTAACATCCAGAAGTATGGCCTAGATATCAACTGGTGATACAATATTTTGTGCACAAACAAGCGGCAAAGGCCCACAATGCATTTGTGGGTGGATTGTGCACCTATCACGTGTAGGTGCTGTTTCTCTGTTAATTTCATGGGGCACACTTTTGGGAATGATCTGTGGCTGTCCTGCATCTGTTGTGGGACCGTGGCAATTTCTCCAAAGGGTGTGTCGCAGGAAGGCCAAGTGATTTTGTGCAAGTTGGACATGGGAAGAAGTTTTGAGGACTGGAAACACAATAGTTGTGCTCAGAGGAGAATAGGCATGGTGTCTGACATGACCTGAGGTGCTGTAGATTTTGTGGGCTTACTGTAAGAAAGTGATCCGTAGTTCATTTGTAAAAAGTGAGCTGTGCTATGAATGCTGTACATACAATCACTGATTCATATAACTTTAATATTTATCAATTTCAGAATCATTGTCTTTGCATATATGTATTAGGTATTTCTTTGTTGCCATGGTGCTCATTCTAATCATCTTTTAGTCTCAACTTGCAACACCTTGTTTTCAGTAATTATTGGCCAATAATACATATACTGCTAACCATAATGGTGTGATTCTAAATGTATTGGATGCTAATTTGTGTTCTTGCATTTCTGTTACTTATTATGCTGACTAAGTCAACAGGTGATTCATATCCAATGATGATTCTGTATAATTCTCATCTTTAGAAATGCTATTTGTATATTTCTCCATATGTAAATGATGCCAATTACTGAGAACATGTGATACAATGTATTCTACTGAGCTTGTATTTATTTTCTCATTTACCCACGTTAATAGCTTAATCAACAGTCCCTCAAGTCTTGATATTGGTACATTATGCATTCATCCCTAACAATAAATTTATATAGTTAATACTGATAGCACTTGCCATCTCAAATTTGACTTCCCTTTTTTGCACATTCCCACATCAAAAGCTGGAGCTAAGACAAATTTCTCTTTTTCGCAAATCATTCTGGTGTGATTCCAAACTTTTTTCATGGAAGAGTGATTCATGTAGATAAAATCCCAAAGTAGGATCATCAGTATTAAATATGTAACGCTTTCAGGCTTCACTACGTGGAACCTATCCATAATGAAGTAGGGTAAGTAAAAACACTTGTGATTC
>WURS02042236.1:0-11226 GCA_011762765.2 Rhinocypha anisoptera
GTATAGGATTTCTCCTCTTCGGGGGTTGCATCTTACGCTTCTGTTTTAGTGCATTTTTAAGCGGATGCGGACACCATAGGACTTGACCAGTTTTCTCGTCCTTATATATGCTCGCCGTAGAGCCTTCTCGTCTCCCATTGGTCCTTTTTGACGTTGATCGTCCGGAGTTCTTTAAGTTAGACCAATAACCGGTTTCCAAGAGTGCGTCGTGGTTGATGTTGTTTTTCTCCAGACGTATTTCGATAGCCTCCTTCGTAATTCTATCCCAATAACCATTGGAGCTACAAAGCAACTCTGTCTTGTCAAAATCAATGATGTGATTATTGGTGAGGCTGTGCTCCGAGACCGCTGATTTTTCTGGGTGATGCAGCCTGATGTGAGTTCACTCACATAGGACTTCACTCAGTTTCCAGGAAAGTTGGCCCTGGGAAGTGTGGGAATCTGCCGGGGTAATTCAGTCTGGCCAATGCCCACTAAAAAAACCACACCACCTGATTGTGCCTATTGAAGGAAGGCAGCACCTGGTCCATGCAGACGTCATCAGCCCTATCCAACTCCTGTTCTTTCATCTGCAGCTCGAGTCATCGTGCTCCCGCTGAAGATGTTTAACGCGATTAACCCCGCTACTATAACCACTCTTCTGGCCAGTATTTTCAGGCCACGGGTCAAAGGTCACGAGTTACAGAGTCTCGCCTAGGGCATGGGTGTTATATTTCTGCTATCGGTTTTTTTGTATGATCGTAAGAGGTGCTAAATGACCATAGCTTCCGAAGCACCCCATAAACTAAAATACGACCAATAATACTGTTTCTTGAAATTTGACTGTTGTATTTTGCAAAAATAAGATCCGAATAGGAAGTCCGAAATAATAAACCCGAGGGGGTTTCTAGTACGTGCCTTATACGTAAATAGTTTCCCATTTAAAGAACGGAGTGCTAAATACGCCACCTCCCCTATCTTTAAGTTCATATCACTTAGTCTCTAGAAAGATAAATTATGCTGTTCCTAATCCTCACCCCCAGAGTTCTTCGATAAAATGCCCGAATTCACTGTAATCCTACTAAAATGTAAAACCCGATATTTAAATTAAGTTAAATATTCTAGTGCTCTCTAGCCTTTTGTTTTTTTTCCTTCTAATCCAATTTGGTAATTTAACGTCAAAAATAATTAATCAAATTCTCACATAAAGCCGCAATCATAAGAGAGGCTTGGGGGAAATGATGTAACCGTGGGGGAAATTGTAACATTACTTTTTTCCACGATTATTACAATATACCTGTACTGTGCACTGTACACATTTGGTAGATATCGTTCACGGAAACGTTTAACAAGAAGGAATATGCTAACACTCAAAAGTTTAGAAAATACTAGGGCGAGCACTGTGTGACTACTGTGAATTATTATTCCCAATGAGAATAGCACGTTAAAAGTATATGATAATCGAAAAATTCAAATGGATTGTTTCAATTATCGTTTGTGACATTTCAATCAATGATGTGTAAAAACATTGCATTAGAACATCAAATGATCTCTTTCTTTTTAAATCCCGAGGCATTAAACGGAGTTTAGGTACCTATATTGAACACAATAGTATAGCAAAGTATGGAATTTTTAGGTAAATTTTAGGATACGTACATTAAACTAACATTGATTACGGGAGGAAACTTCTAAGTTTATCTTTTCAAAGAAGAAATCATTCGGTTGTTTGTCTTTACGTCTTTACATTACGTCATAATGATGGTTTACTTTCAAAATCTCTAAGACACATTAAATCCATGACACATAAGGTTGACAACGACGCAATTTTGTAATCGTGGCCGGTTGAAATGAAAACAGCGTGTGTTTTTCTTTCTTCAAAGACACCTAGTGACTTCAAAATCTTGCATCGAGATTCCTGAGGAAGTTCTTTCTACTCATAATCATCATTAATCACGGTGGTGTGATGCATCTCGAGCGTATTAGTGGTCATATTGGGAGGTGATCGACAATGAGTCCGTGCGCTGTGCACTTTCGTTATGCGAGACATTCATCCGTATCAGTGGATCCCGGCAGAGAAGTTTTGTGGGTAGTCTGCTAGTTGGTTTGTGATGGTTGTGGCACACGGGGTTTGGAGAAGAAGAAGGCAGTGGTGTCGGAGGAACAACATGACTACTTGGGAGACAGCCGGGAGAAAAACAAGCAGAGGGGGAGGTGGTTCGGTGGTGGAAGTGTGGGAAATAAGGAATTTCGGAAGTTGGGCGGTTCTGGATGACGAAGCAGAAGTTTCCAAGTTTCGATCGATGGAGTTTGAGGACTTTTAGCCAACAAGTTATCTGTTATTACTTTGTCTTGGACGGGCTGCCGCACATAGTGTAAGGTGCTATGGCATGAACTTATCTGGTTAAATTTTCATTAGGAATGAGTTTTTATTCCAGATGCAAGACCATAGTGAAGGTAAGGCCTTTGTGCTTTGTGGTTGGTTTCACTTACGCACATCCTTGCACGGTGAAAATATGAACCTCTAATGCTGCAAAGAAATATGTATTGAATTTTCAGCCAGGGAATTGGCATTTTTCAACGAATTTTAGATTACGGATTTTTGGGTTGTCATCATTTTCCTAGTCAAAAATGAAAAATTTTTTAAGGTTGAAGCGGGAAATTTAAATTGAAATTTCACTCAGAAAATAGTAATTACCAAAGAGCTATTTCGCCGTGTATAATTTACCTCTCATCTTGTTTCATAAATCCTTTGTGTTCTCTCATTCATTAGTAAATTTAGTAATTGTGACCTGCCTGCCTAACTCTGCCCCCGTATTCACTCCTGTGAGGCAGGTGTCTCATTTGCACGAAGCAAACTTGCAATTAGTGCGAAAAATCTTGACACGCCCGACTTTCATAACGCGTCAATTTCGTTTAATTACAGTTTTATTGTCTGCGGAAGGTAATGCGAGCGCGAACCTGTATCCATACCTCATCTCCCCGAAACAAGAGACCCCCGTAGTACCACCTCCGAAGTTTGCACGTTCGGGAAATAACAAAGTTATCAACTCTGATATCTCTGCAATTGACGGAAATGAGATGTTATAACTGTCTCGTTCAGTATTTCTCTCTCCCTTAATCGACGTATTGCTCTCGTCGAGACTCGGGTGAAGTTGAATATAGAGAAAAAATTGAGTCCTCTCTCTCTCTAGTCGCGTTGCTCTCCGTCGCTCAATGTCGTGGCAAAAAAAAGAAGGTAGTCGGTGAGACGTTTAGGAAATTGCTCGCCCATTCTCTCTCGACGCGCGCCCTGCACGAGAGTTTATTGCATATCCCGCAGGATGGCAGTCGCCGTTCTCGGTGAGTTGGATAGGGACGCACGAAACAAGACGAACTTCCCCCCCTCTACTTTCTCCAGATGACAGGCGTTTCGAAGAAGCTCTTTGGTCGGACGAATGGTTTTTCGTCGAACACCGTGCCCGATTGCTATAGGCGGAATGCAGATGCTGACCGGGTTAGCCTGGTGGGTAGTGTGCTCGCCGGTTAACCCAAAGGTCGTGGGTTCGAATCCCGCCCAGGGATTTTGTGTTTGTCCAGATGGATTTTTTCTCTATGAGTTGATGAATGACCCTCGAATAGCCATCGAAGGACCCTGTAAACACAAATACCACTACGGCTACTACGGAATGTAGATACACCGTATTTTTCAGTAGATAACGCGCACCTCAACTGTTTTCGACCTAACTTTTGATGCATAGAAAACGCGCATGGCACTATTTAGCGGTAAAGTTAGGAAGTACATGCCGTTAAAAAAATAAACAACACATCTTTTAAAAAACCGTGTCAATAATACTATATGAAAACTCAGGTCGAAACTTGATAAAAATTGTTGTAAATGGTGTAAGAAGATAACAAAACCAGAATTTTATTGTTAATAACGCCATCTCAGTGCAAGGCCGTGAACTTTCCCCCATGTCCTCGTAAATGACGATAGGTTCTCAAGAATTGACTCTGAAGAAATACCAAAAGAGATGTTAAATGCGATTGATTCTTACTGTGTAGAATCTGATGAAGAATTTCTTCGATTCGGATAGTGGAATGTACAATAATTAAGGTGATGTGATTCTATCCAAGTTTTGTTATCATTTTTTTACCTCTCATACCTTTCTAAAGCATACCGCGCATGCTCATTTTCTTACGTATTTATACCTTTTTGTGTAGATAACGCGCCTGTTATCTACCGAAGAATACGGTACTTGGTCTTCTCACTTCCCGGTAGGAAGCGATGAATGTAATAGGAGTTATTTTCTGTGTCGTAAAAATTGGCGACGGTCACGCGTTTCCATCCGAAAGAAGGTATGTACAGGTTAATGAAAAACAATTGAGTAGTCGCAATAAGGCTATAATTATTCTGATCTTAAGTAGACTGGGAAGCCCGCCCTCCTCTCCGCTTCGAGAGACAAATCCTTCATGCTATCTCTTGCCAGGTCGCGAATGTCGACGGAAGTATATGCGTCGTTTTGTTCAGGAAAAGGCTCAAGAGTGGGGGTCTTATAGTGGTGATGTTTGTGGGTTGTGTCGCGGTTGAGTTGGCTTGTGACCCATGTGTGGAGAAAAATATTCGTCTCATCCCTGCCACTCCTCTCGTTTTCGCTTTATCCTTCCGATTGTTACAACTTGGCCATCAGTCGCGTGTCGCAGACAAAGTAAATCAATCCATAAAATTGGAAAAGTTAGAAAACTCTTTCCTTCTTCCTCTAACCACCCTTCTCCTACATCTCATTCTGGATGGAATTTGAATCCTTTTCCACTCCTGACCAGATTATGTGTCGTAAAAACTGTTTGTTGGACTGTCACTCAGATCACTACTTTGGCGAACTTGTGACCGAGTTAGAGGATAGGCGTTATCGCCCTATTTTGAGAAATAACCTTCTCCGTGAAGAGGTCAAAGAGATCGGATAAAAAAAATGAGTTTATTCCATCCATTACGTTCATACCTACCGTATTTTGAATCAGCTTGTATGAAATCATTCTGATGGCAATGTGATCCTGTGTAGGGCGAGGAAAGGATAAGTGAGTGATATCCATTGTTAAAAATTTGCTTCGCTTCCCGTATATAAAATAAATTTAAATCGTGACGAACATCAAATGGTCCTTTGCACATATATCACTATGCTATAGGGAACCAATTTTCGAGGAAAAGTAGCATTCGCAAAAAGTCATCTGCTATTGGGCTAGCGATGATGAAGATATAGGAAAGTAACATGCGAACAATATTTTCCATATTAAAAAAAGACAGTGACGAGTGAAATGGACGTCGAATTTTCATCATAACATCGATGGGAAGGTTTTTACTATTTTCCACAATTTTAATTAACGATGTCCATAACAAAAGAAGAGCGACATAGTTTTCTGCAGGTTTTGGAACCTTATGGAAAAGTACGCTCTCATTTCTTTGTTATGGATATTGGAATTTGCCGCGAAGTGAAGGCTGAACACGTTAAATTCATTAATTAGTCTTGTTTTGCTACATCATTTGACATGGCTCTTAAGGCCCTGTATCGTGTTCATCAAAATAATAAACACCTCAAACCTTTTATTTATATACGTGTTATTTTTTGATAAAGTAGATCGTGAAGTTTCAGAGCAATTCTGAAACTTCATGTTTAAGAAATTCTACTAGATAACGCCTGGAACTGTTCCTTATAAATTAGGTCGATATAATAACTAATTATAGGGTATTATTCATCAAGAAGTAGACCTTAATCTAAGAAATAGGTTAAAAAATTTGCAATTTTCACTTTAAACTTCTTCTTTATTCCAACATGTTTCGGTGCTCTACACCATTATCAAGTCTTTAACGTTTATAAGTAGACCTTAAATGAGGAATAAAGAAATGGAAATAATTAACTTGAATGAAATGACATCAATTACTTAGTCTTTTAAATATGAATTTCCTAAATATTATCGCAGGGTATGTATTGTATTGATCTGTTGAAAGGCATTTCCTCGGATAACTACGTTTCTTTCTCAGGATTTATAGTGAACAAAATCGCCAAGCACTATGTTTTGTCACTGTTTCGCTATTTAATTGAAACTCGTCAGATTACCTTCGATTCTTCAAAAATTACCCTTGCTCGTCTTACCTCTGGCGAAGGTATACAAGAGACGACGCGATAATTAAAAAAACAAAAATAAAAAAGTGAAATTAACCCTTATTTCCGGATTTAGGTTTCTGTTTTTTTTATCAGTGAAAAATCCAGTTCAAGCCAGGGAGGATAACAACTATACCTTTGGAACAGGGGAAGCGAAGACATGGGGATCACATACCAGAACCCTCCCTTTCGTCGAGCTTTATCCTTTCTCCCCCTTCCTTTCACTTCGCCCCCTGTTTATTTTAACTTTTAATACCTTTCACCTACCTACATCCTGAAAATCACCTACGCTAATTATGAACCCCTTGCTTCCTCCCTCACCTCTATCTTTTCGATATGCTCCAAGGTCGCTCGTTACAATCTGTCAATGTTGAAATGTCACCTTCCCTTATCAATAACAAAAGGTGTCCTTGAAAGTTTATCCTCAGAAAAAGCTGTTCCTAATGCCTATTAATAGAAAAGAACCGTCACCTCTTGACATCCACCCTGAATGTGCCTCACGAGCGGTATCTTCTAGGTTTCTAACATTATTCACAAAAATTTTTGCAAGGAACTTTTTTAGCTATAGCAAATGATTTTCATCCATGAAAGAATCAGATTTTAAAAACCAAGGGCGGATACAGAGATAGAGTCGTAATCAATGTACTTTTAATGTAAGTTAATATTAACTATTCGTGGTAAACACTATTACTAATCATACTTTAAGTGTAAACTTCATTGTGATAAATATATATATATATATATGATAAGGATAAACATTCCATAATAATACTGGGATAAACTTAAATCATATCTTGGGGAAAACTCAAACTCAAGTTATATGGTGCTTGAAAAATCAACGCCGAATTCATGTTTCTTTTGTAAATACATTTTGTAAACAATTTAGCGAACTCCGAAACCCACCTGTCAGCAGTTACTGTACTTTTAATGGCAGGAAAGCTCAAATTTTTATGACTAGTGTAACCCCTTTGTCATTTCCATTTCTCTAGATTAGGGCGCACCCATTGCAAATATGTAACATAGTTTTTACGAATGAAATCGTTACAAATAAAAATTATTTAGTCAGTGGATTAAATATACGAAAATTTAAATGCATCAATTAATACACTCAAAGAGTTACGTACAGATTTCTCTCTTTTTTTAAATTAATTAATTAATTTTTTTTATTTCCCTTAATTTTTATTTTATTTTTTTTATTGACCTTAAGGTCTATTTATTACACTTAAGGTCTATTATGATTTCAAGTTGTACCGGTGAAAGTCATTCCGTTTCCTTTAGGGAAAAATATCACCATATTATTTTTAAAGAATATTCAAGTTGGAAGAATATATGACGCAATAGGCACTTATGGAGCAACATAAAAAATATATCATCGATGAAGTATCATATTTTCTGTGTTCCAATGTGTAAATTAAATTGTAAATGAGCGTTCCGGCCGGGTTATCCGAGTTAGTAGCCGAGTAGGATCGAGTCCCCCACAGGGTTGTCCAATAGTGTTTTTCTATGAGACTTGACGAGGTTCGAAATGACCATAGCCGTGGAAGCACCCTATAAAATAAAAATACTACTACTGCTTGTAAATGTTGCTATAAAAGGTAGTATTTACTTAAGTAATATCCTTTTTAGTTTATCGTTTATCACTTAAAATTACTGCAAATACTGAATTTTTGTATTATTGAGTAAGAAACAGAATCATACCCGGAAAAGACTTAGAAGAAAAGATTTTTTAAAATTAAATGATTATCTATATTGGCCAAACTAGTGTAGTTCGTCCGGCGGCTTGGTAAAAAACGCGTTCCCTCCTAAGAAATGAACGAGCTACCAGGTGTTACCTTTTATTAGTTTATGTGAACGTAATGATGGTCTGTTTTTTTTAACGTTACCGTCTTATACACAACGAATGGAGGTCGCCTTTGATCTTTCATGGCGGAGACCAAATAGTGAAATCGAAAATGGCTCCTCTAGTGGGGCCAATCGTTCCCGCGATAGAGGATCCAGCGTTATCCTTTGAAGGCAAGTAGGGTCTCATTTCACTGATATTCTAAGACTTTATCAACTCCTGAACTCATTTTTTTGGGTTAATGCATACATACATTGTAACTGAAGTATCACATCCATATTGTGAACTAAGGTTATGGATTTATTTGATGGTATCCGAAACTATACATTCAAATACTTCTTTTACCTCCTTCCGTTAAAAATGGCAAATCCTTTTCGCAGAGGAAAATTCCGTCCGATTTCAATAAAAATTTGTTATTTATGGTAACACAACTACCCAACGCCTGCTGATGTTTAATGTCAACGGAAATCTGGAACGTGGCAATGAAGTTACTGTAGAAAAACTTAAAAATTTTCCATTAAGCTATGCCTGAGACAGTCAAATTAACTACTTTTTAAACAATTTCTTCCCAAGTGAAGGAGTCGCGAATTTCATTTAATATACGTGGAATTGAAGTTTTTAATGGCAGAATGTTGTTGAGCGTCGGATCATAATAGAGATGGAAATTGCTTTTGAACATAGGGGACGAACTCTCGTATTAACTTTTCGCTAAGTAGTAAGCAGGAAATATGCACCTAGATATGACGTAAAGATCGATTGCGTCTAGTAATTTGTTACCGGATATATACGCCTTGAAAGATGGAACTTTAAAATGTAATAATTAATAAATCTGAAATCAAACAACCATGTGGTTTCTTCTTTAAGAGGTAAAGTTTCGAACTTCATTAATATTTTTTCATATTCTGCCAATCTAATCACTTCTACATCTTATAATATTCCTGTTCATGTTTTACAGGTTTATGCTCGTCCAACACGTCTCACTGATCTCTCAAGTACCTATGGGGAAACCATTTCATACTTCGCCTTGGTGCAATTTTTCTAATTAATTTTTAAAATGTGTCATACTAAGTAGAGCTATTGTTATCATTAATACTAATGCTCCATGCAGCATAAATGTACAATTCGCCGAAAAATATGCATGATGGTATGACGAACGATAAAAATCTCACGACTTAGCAAAAAGTACCTTCGGCTCAGTTCTATAGTGTTAAAAAAAAAGTCGTTTCTCCTTTGACGAAGGCAGATTATTTAAATTATCACATAACTACATATATACGAGGAATATTAGACTCTCATAAGCTTGTTATAAAACCGGAATGGTTACACAGAAAAGTGATGAACGAATAGGAAAATGTAAGTAAAACTCGGAGGTGAATAGGTAGCCATACTCCAGTCCAATTTATCTCGCCTTATCAAAACAAAACAGTTGAAGTATTCTCTCGCAACTAAAATTTATAATTTCTTGACATACTTTTAGCGAAACGCATCAAACATTTTTCAACGATTGCGGAGTAGATTTCGTGGATCTTCGTGGATAATCCTTCTTTCATTGTCAATCACTCTACACAAAGTATTATACAGTTTTATCATGTTAGCGTGTTGGTCTGAATAGCGAATTTCGGCTCCTTTCCCTTCAAATAATCCGTGTTTATTTTTCAGTTTAATATCCGGACTTGTCTAGTTTCCTGACTTCCATGTTAAAGCGATGAGATTAGTGCTCGAAAATCAAATTGAGATGAAGAAACTGAGTAGTCAACATTGTATTGATAATAATGATTAATTACTGTTTTGAACGGGTAAACTAGAAATGCATATATTTCGTCGTATAATGCGTTCATCATCCCTACTGAATAAAGTTCACAGTTCCACGTGAGATGTAGTGGAAGGAATCCATCTAGATAAATGAAAACTTTTCTTGAAACTTATTTCATTTATTTACCGAAGAACTGAACCCTACTGAAGTTGACACTACAGGAGTCATCACCTCATTAGGAAAAAGTAGCCTTAAGGAATGAATTAAGCCCGTTGTCGTTAATCTATGATAAAATATTCTAATGATATAGTAAATAATAAGAAAGTAAAACTCATTTTGCCATTAGGATGATAAAAAATTTGGAGAGTAAGTGATAACCTGTTATGTAAGTGCAATAACGAAGGTTTTTTTTAGTAGGTGACCTATAGTTAATTATTTCTTCTTTCTAAAAGATTAATGTAGATTACGATTACAATCTGGTGTTTAAGAACTTGGAATACGTGAATAGTTAAAGAAAGCGTTTACTGGTTTAAAAAACTAAATGATTACTTAGGACATATGCAATAAGGTCCATTACCGGATTAGTTCATATACTGTGGTAATTCGTCATCAAAGATCTTCAAATTGAGATACCAATGAATTCTGAAGTCAGCTGTAGCAGGGGAAAAAACATTCCGCACTGCTACTTTTATGCCAAACAAGGTTTGCCCTCAATAAGGTTGCAGAATTTGCAGTTTTCATTTGTTTTTTAATCATCAGTTTGTTGGAAAGATAGTTGACGCTAATTTTAAAGATCAAAATTGTGGAATTTCCGTTGGAAGTATAGATATGTTTTGTATTTGTTTTGAAATATTTAGAATTTTTATTTTTGTTATTTTCGTTTCGCATTTTCAGTACATTTTTTTATAAGAATCAGAAATAGGTTTTCGATGAAATTGAAATATAATATACCTTATTATGATCCTCCGAAGAATCTAGTATTATCTAATATATAAAATAATTCCATATACATTCTAGTAATAATTCTTCAACTCCACTTAATTTTCACCTTTCTTCATTCAGTTCAATATGTCTATGGTTTTTCTCCCCTTAGCTCATTTACTTAACAATGTACCTAAATATGTCATTACGTTCTAATACTGTTTTTTCACAATTCCGTTTGTCATCAAATGTGTAGTAAAATATTCATTTATTATGTATTTTATTACATTGTCATTTCGCTGCATCTATCTCTCAGGGTTTTCTTTATTCTTTCTCACTTCAATAATAATCTATCAGTCCTTTTCCAAACCAACATCCTGTCGAAACGGAATGATAAACGAAATAAGACATCTAATAAACCTGCCAATCCAAATAAATTACCAAAAAAATTCAGATAACAATAGATTTAATTGGAAGATAACAAACGGTTTATTGGAAATAAATGCCGAGTCGTCGGTCAAGCAATTGAAACCTTTTTCGCTCACCAGTAATCGGATGGCACAAATGTGAAGACAACGCGTTTAAAAAGCTTGGCATTT
>WURS02042247.1:0-11226 GCA_011762765.2 Rhinocypha anisoptera
GTTTCTATATCCGATTTCAACATCGATTTAGTTAGTGGATGGAGTGATGGATGTGACGAAAGTGCATCCACGATGAAAGTGCACTGGTGATGATTTTCACTTTCGTCACATCCATGACTCCATTACCGCATGTCTCCTTCAACTGGCGATGAATTTCAAACGGTGTTACACCAGGAATGATTACATGCTGGTCGTTTAGCGAAAACGTCGCCATTTTAAGTATCGAAAACAGTTCTCCTTCTCGCGGTTGCCGCTAGAGGTTCTGTCTAACGCACAGTGCTTCCATCTGTGTCACGCATTGGCAAAGCTCATTTTAAAACAAACCGCATGTTTCTATCTGTTTCCAGCCCGGAGAAAAAAAATGGAGGCCTTACAACTTTCATGCACCTCTTATTCAACGACACTAAAGGTTTCAGACACCGCGTTAGTGTATTCGTTCGATTTAGGGGTTATACTCGAAAATATTGCTGTTTATTTTGAACATTAGTAAACTTTTCTGTCAAAGGCGTCAAAGTTATGGGGAAATAATAACATTTAGCCGTTGATAATTCTTGTTTGGACACTATTCGTCATACGATTTTTATGATTTCAATCATTATATGCGATATACCTTGACAGACGTACATACTGATATTTCTATTCGACTATTTTCATCCTGTGTTGCCACGCGATTTCAGTCGGATAATGGCGTAAAGTGTCAATGAAAAGCTTAGAGTCAGATTAAACATCGTCATAATAATCATTCAGCACTCATATTTAAATTTTGAAACACATATTAGAAGGACATCATGTACATTTACGACTTAAGAAATTCATTTCATTTGTGTAAATATTTTTCAAGTAATTTTCTGCCTGCATCCAGGTTGCTTTAACGAATATTTCCAATTATGACAAATGATGCATTATCCTTAATAAGGTATCTGTTGAAGTATTTTACTCTGAGTACTAATTCAAATTGTTATTTATTATTATAAAGCCAATTTAATTCATGTTTCATCCAAACATAATTTGTTATTAAAAGAGTTATTCTGTTGACTTCATGTATTTTTTTTACTTCCGTTTTTGGACCTACATTGTGACCCAGATATACAAAAATGAAGAATTAGAAATATAATTGCACACCAGTCATTACTGGAAACGCTGGTGAATATTAAGTTATTCCGATGAATATCTGTTAATATCATATGATAAAAAATCAAAAGTATACTTTTAAATTTAATAATAATGGAGTTTGATGTAATAATTCCTTCAATTTGTGCTACCAAATTAATAGCCCGTTATTACCATGGTCAAAATACCATTTGTAAGATACTTCAATTCATTATTTATTTCCAACAATAATATCCTTCTCTTTCATGAATCCAATAATGCTCACTGTTATATGCTTAAATTTGAAAAGGACGAATGCTGTTAATTGTAAAATGTTTGAATTTGTGTCAAATGCAAATGAATATGCCGGTAGGCTCATTTATTATTTAAATATTAGTGATTAAACTGAATTACGAGATAGAGAATTTTAGGACAGCACACCTCTGAAAATAATAATTAGATTCTAAACCTAAATTAACCTTAGGCAAATGAAGCTTTTTTGAAAATTTTACTGACTGTACTGGACAATATAAGCCACCTAATAATCTTAATCTTTCCTCTAATCTATTTCACCTATTTATGTTTTATCAACCTTTACATAGAGGAATCTGCAGTAAATATTCCACCTGATTTTAATATATATATATACATAAAATATTAGGGAAGTATGAGGCCGAAAAGTAAATTGTTTTTGGGATATTTGGAAAAGTTACATCAAATTACCAATCTGGGAACCTACAAGTTTATGAATCACACTTAAATGCCTACGATAACAGAATTCTGTAGTGCCAAGATTTCTTCATTACTTTTTGCACTAGAAGCAAAAAAGCGATCGATATGTGTAATTTTTTTCCAAATATTTTTCGATGTCATTCCATGTAGTTATCTTTTTTTTGGAAAATATAAGTTCCGGTGTATCATTAAGCTAAATAAGGAAAAAACGAAGAAAAGTTAACGGTAATATTTACAACCCTTTTAGCTTAAATATGCAATATCATAGGTTAGATGTAGAAGTGAAGGTAAAATAATCTCTGTAACATCATTATTTTATGTAAATAAATAAATAAATATATATACATATATATATATATACTCGCAGAAAACTCAGATGAGCACTAGTATATGATGAACGAACAAACAAAAATGAAACGCAGACACAAATAAATAAAAGCTTGTAATAATAAACTGTCACACGGTAAATTTTCGAGGGTTAGCTCTTCGACAGTGGAGGAAGAATCTATATATACTCGTATATATATAAAATGCCAAGTATTGAGCTCAAAATCCCTTCTGCCATTGTCTCGCGGAGTCATAAAAAGCAAAAATCGACAATTTTATCAAAAGTTATCATATTCTTGTAACCAACTTAATAGATTACGGGACATAGAAGAAAGAGTGTGGTATTAAGTAATATTAAATTCCTTAGGGCTGAAAGCGAGTATGAGGTAAGGATTGGTCATCAGAGGATGTGCGTGAATGAAAGACACTTGGAAAATTAATGACAGACAAGAAACACCAGTCTTAGATGCACATCTTGAGAACTACTTAGAAAACGAGTTTCTCCTACTGTTCTAGCTGCTGCTCCTGTCATGTAGTACAGCGTTTTTAGTTTTTGTACCTGTACTTTTGTATTCTTTTTAACATGTTTATAGAGTGGTTTAATTCACGACTACTCGCTACGAATATTATCTACTGTAGTCATCGAAACCACTCGATATCATCGTTTTCATGATGCAGTGTATATCACTAAGCCATTATCTCATTTCAACTTCCTTTCATACGTTTTCCACACAACTGGTCGGTTTTTGACGAATAATTGTATACTGCTTCAAGCTATTGAATTCTTCCAAGGATCTGAAATTTATGGATTGAGGGCTAATTGAATTATATTAAAATTTATTTTCCTACCGTTATGCCATTTAATATGATTGTTGTTTTTATTATATGTCCACACGTACCCACAATTTTATTTTTCATGGGTGGGCAGGTGTTCGGCTACTGAACGGAGGATCAAGGCCTTGTGACTCCTCTGAACTTCTCTAGCTAAGCCCAAGCTGAGTAATTTTCTGGGAACCAGATCTCCCCGGGAAATAGCAGGAGTTAATAGCGTAAACATCAGGATGAATAAATTACGTAAAAAGTCTGAATTTTGCCCAAATGTTGCCCAAGTCTTTAAAAATGTTATAAAATTGAATTCATTTCGTTAAGGTTAAGCATAGCAAACACTACATTGAATAAAATCGATCTGTGGTGGTCATCGTACCATTTAACATTCCGGTACCTACTAACATCTCTACCATAAAACTTTATGCCCCCCAAAAGATTTCCATCTTTGCCCCTTGTTATCTTAATTATCTTCATCTGTCTTCCTTATACTCCACTTTTATTTTGGCTCTATCACCCTCTCGTCTGAGTTTGTCTCCCTTTGTAAGTACATCGCTCTCTCTAGTTCCGTGTTCACATCCTTCCATTTCCTGCAACAGATCATAAATAACACGTTGTTAGGGAGGGTGATATAACAAACACTTTCACCAATATTCACCATGCCATGTGACAAAAACTAAGATATATATCTCAGGATGTCCAAGGTTTACTCATTAAGTTTAAGTTTATTGTTAAGAATAAAAATGAAAAAAAAAAACTGCTAGAAAGGAGATTATACTTATAGAATGAAGCTGCAGAATATAAACTACCTTATTCTTGGATCAATGACTGTTTGAGGCAATTGTAGTTTTAATAATTGTGCTTCCAGTCAATATTTGTCCACGTTATTCAGAAATGACGTGTCAAATGAAGGGTATGTTTGTGACATGGTGTGTATCAAATCACTTTTACCGAGTGGATCGTGAAGACTAGCCATCCAATTTTATACCTGCCAGAATGAGTTTTGCATTATACGAGACATTTCAGTCAAATACGAGTATATCCATTCGGACGAGTTACGGAATTTCTTTTGCCAGAAGTAGGAGAAGATGTATACATTTTTCTGGAAATTTTCACTTCTGCTTTTTAACGGCATAGCCACTGCAATAATGAAATGGTTATCTAAATATTTTATTCTAATTCGTCGACCCTATCGGTTTAGCTGAAATACGTGGTAAAAAGTGATTGAGCCTCCACCAACCTTTGATTATTCTTCTATAATATATTATAAACAATTCATACGTTACATTTGGAAAACGGATTTAATTGGAAATATTTACTTATATCCTTACATTATTAGCGTATTCTATTATTATATTTAAATACTCTCATTAAAAATATATATTTAAATACTTAAAAACTATTATTAATTATCTAAATACACTGGAATACACTGCAAGTATATAAAGGTAATAATCATCAGGGGGATGACAGTAAAACAAAAAAAATGTCCCTTTTTAATTCATATTACTAATGTTTTGATTTGAATACGTGAAATCATATCACTCAGATGCCTATACTCTTTTGTGATGACGGAGATCATTTCAAGGGAAAATTTAGTAAGGATTAATGTATTTAATTTTCACAAACGATGGGAGTCAAATGTTTCCTATGTTTGCTCTTTTTTCCTTTAATGTGGATTTTAGCAAGGAATTTTCCATTGTCATTTTAATAAATAGAAAATATTTAAAAAATGTTTTTATTACAATCATTTCCCGCAATATTCTGCTGTTGATCTCGTATTAATCGAATCGCATCGCTGTTATGGAATTATGAACAGTGGATTTTTCAAGCGCATCTGATTATGAGGAATCACCAACGTAGTGAAACAGAATTCCTTTTTTGGTACTTTTCTGCAACTAACCAATGCCTTCTTTAAATAATGAAAAAATTTTTGGGGGGATAAGGGTTTATAATAAATTGGTTTCAACTTAAAACTGGTTTTGCTCTTAATTTGGTAGTTTTAAAAATCTTCTCATCTATGTTCCTTAATATCTGGACGAGATGGAGGCAATAGAGTCTCTTTCATTTGACACTAAAACATATGTTGTGTGCAGTATCGATGATTCATCATTTTCGGAATTTAGTTAGAGGAGGAGTTAGGAGTTTAGATGCTTTGATCATGTTCAGACGTTCGTGATTTTGGACCTAAGATCCTTAAGGAATCATTTGATTTTCTCCCGGGTACAATGTTTTCTTCCTCATCTCCTCCGGCCACTTCCAGTCCGCCTTTCTTCCCTCGTAAGGGAAGCATAGATGGCGGTTGCGCGCGTTTATTTATTCGGCGGCAGGTCATCGAATTCAGCGCTCGGCGATCTTTTTTTCGTCGCTCCGTGTACCTGGTCTTTGAAAAAAGTTGGATTTCCATAGAGAGATAACGCCAAGTGTATATACCGCCCGTCACAGTTTTCCGAAGGACCTCATAAAAATGCGGCCACGGGTTTCCTCGCGGATATATAAGGGGCGGTTAGAGGAAATAAAGAATTGGTGAAGGACGGTGAATATCTGGTGGAAAATTTTTATGTTCTGGAGGGGTGAGAGAGAGAGAGAGAAAAAAAAGATTAAAAGGGCCACCAATTCCTCGCTCCGAAGGGTATAAGCAATTCATATTCCAGCTGATAATCTGGAGGTTAATAAATTTCAAATCAAAGCGGATGCGTTTGCAGGAGATAAGCTCCGGAAGAGGCAAAGGAAAAGGCGTGGTCGGCTCCGAGAGCTTACTGCCTGACCGAAATTAAAATCACGTTTTAGCGTGCGTTTTACCGTAACGTCTTATCCATCGCAGCCGTTTATTTCTAATGGAAAAAGTAACTTTCAATACCCCCTTAAGCCGTTTCCTTCCAAAGCCAAACGTATGAAAGAGTCCTTTAGAACTGAATGATCAAAGAAAACCTTATCTTTGGTGATATACCCGTAACAGCATCTGATTGAATATGTTTATAATTTTTTTTTACATAGAAAAGCTTTTTCGTAGGATATTCGTCACAGAGTAGGATATAGCATGGTTTCCTTACAAGTTCGTATATTGTCAAAGTTTTGTGTTCATAAAATAATATAGATGTCATCCCTTTACACCATGCTTCAATTTTTACAATATTTACATCCAGGGCCGAGTTTTTATAGCATCCAATATATAAAGTTAACTCTCATACGAATACCGTAACATACGACCTCTACAAAACTTTAAGGAACTCAAAAAGACGGAAACTTACGAATCACCTAAAAATAAATTTTTCGAAGAAAATACGAACTTTTTTCTGTAACTCCCAATAACCATTGAGCTAAAAATTCACTCGACCTTCAAAATGTCATATCGAATCGAATTTTATCTCCAAAAAGGTTTTGATTGACCGGATGCTGGATATGTGACGGAATTTCAGGGGAAGTGAAAAACGTTACAGTGATGAGCGTCCGACGTCTCGTAGAATACCAATTACGTAACCGAGAAAACTCTTTGAATCAATAATTTTATCCATAAGAGTGAAAATTAATGACTTTGACTTAACTGCCAATAACACATAGCAGTCGAAAACTGTATCTTAAACACATCAGTGAGTTTAGTTTGTATACCTCAGTGTAGGTATACGAGGTGCATTCAAGTTATAAGGCCTCCAATTTTTTTCTTATTATTCACCTTAAAAACAATGAAACTTGTCTAACTTCTCAATGTAATCTCCTTGCAGCCGAACACATTTTTCGTAACGTCGACGCCATGATTCTATGGCTTCTTTAGGAATTTGTTTAGACCACTGGAAAATCGCTGTGACGCTTTCGGTGTGCGATGTCGAGATTGTTTTGATTCGTTGTCACATGATGTTCTGCCTTCTTTAAACTGTCGCACCCACCCTGCCGCACTAAAACACCGCACTTTAAACTTTCGACACATCCATGATTCCATCACCACGTTTCCTTCAACCGGCGATGAATTTTAATCGGTGTAACACCATGAATGATTACACTCTGGCTATGTAATGACAACGTCACCATTTTAAGTATCGAAAACAGTTATCATTCTCGCGGCTGCCGATAGAGGTTCTGTCTGTCGTACAGTGCTGCCATCTCTTTCGCGCATTGGCAAAGAGTGACCGCTCATTTTAAAACAAACCTCATGTTTCTATCTGTTTCCAATCTGGAGAAAAAAATGGAGGCCTTACAGCCTTAATGCACCTCGTGTAGTATTTTCGTAGTAATATGACTTCACCTAGAAATAGATTATATGTAATACTTACTGTGCCAACTTTTCTACTTGAATGATAATATATTGTTCTTACCAAAGTCGATTAATTTAGCACGCCGAAAGTTTCCTCCGCAGAATTATGGCAAATAGTCATACAGCTTACTGTCCGCGGCAAATGTGAAACTGAATTTGAGACTTTACATCTCCAAAGCGGATGTAGACCTTTAAAGACGTATAAGCTTTAAGATAATTTAGTTCTGCGTTTGAAGCTTGTGAATATTTTTAAAAATATTCCGAGATATATTTTTGCACCGAGAATGAAAAGAATTTACCAGTAGTTTTTTAAGAGTCGCGGAGAGTATCGACATTTTTGGTGTTTTGATATATGACAATATGAAAGTCAAGTGAAATCAAATTTATAAGAAATAGGCGTCGTACTTTTTTCACGATGTCTGAGAAATTTTTAATGCTTAACTTTCTCCGTTCACGTCATTCAATATCAGTTTACGTAACTGGGTTATCCCCGAAAGCATATCGACTTGGAAAAAAGCATATCTCGCGGAAAAACCTCTTCGTCTTCCCTTTTTAAAATTTTTCTTCTGCGTTTCAATCGACTTTATAAAGAATAATATTTTATCCCACGATATTTTATATACCAAGGGTTATGCTTTCTACAGAAAAACGAAATATTAGCAGCATGGGCCATTGGTGAATAAGAAGTAATTCTCAAGAGGGAGGAGAGTGAGACTGACGTAACAATCGATATACAATATTCTAAAATACGAAGTTACATGACGTCAGTTGAAATTCAAACGAGAATTCAAAAGGAAGACGACAAATTTATAAACACAGGGAGCCTCCAAGTCTCATACTACTGTGTCCAAAAAAACAAGGTGAATTTGTTTAAAAAAAAAATTATTTAAATCTTACAAATCAACTTCGGCGCCTTCAAAGTAATCCCCACCCGATACACAATGCACCTACGCCAACGTTTCTTGCCAGTCGTCGAAACAGTACGAAAAGTCCTTTTCCGGTGTGGTCTTCACATGCTTTCGTCGATTCGGCTTTTATATTTCCTCGATGGAGTAGAAACGGAGTGTCCACAAAGGAGTGTTTTTCTTGGGTTTAGGGAATAGCCAGAATAGTCACTCGGTGCTAAATCAGGAGAATACGGTGGTTGCGGAACTATACGAGCTTTTTTTGCGTTTTTGGGACCAAGCGAGATTTGACGCGTCCAAGACACGACAAATCTCTTAAAATGGTATTTACTGAACCTTTTAGAACACCAACAGTATCGGCAAAATCTCTTATTGTTAATCGATGATTTTCGAGCACAAGATCTTTGATTGGATTATCGTGCTGTTCCATCAGTTGACGTTATGATGGTCGTCCAGGACGCTGTTCATCTTCAACGCTTCATCTCTGCCTTCTTTGTAAAGTTTTTTTTTTACAACTTGTAAACATTTTTTTGTGACATAGCTTCGCGGAGGAGGAAGAAAACCCATGAAACACTGACGAAGCATTTTGGTAACATGTTCAGGAGGAGACCACATTCGGATCACATATGTGTGTTCGGCGCCTTCCCATTCCACATCCGTACACGCTGCCTTCAAGGTTTCAGGGTAACGCGAGGAAACTCGAGTGCAATCAAAAACATTGCGCATGTATGGCTAACCTGTTTTCATCGAGACATTTTTAAAAGAAGTTCTAAGGAAGGTCCGAGCTAAAAAATATTATGCTTTAATGACTTGCACCACGGCTTCTGTACTCTTGACACTAATAGACGAAATTATTATTATGATGGTGACGAAGAAGGGTAATCTACCGATAAAGGTAGGTTTTTGATGAGCATTTACAACTAACTATAATCCCTCTTCAAATCTGCATACTTCCTACCCCCTATCATTCTGTCCAAAATCCCAATTCTCTTCCTACCCCTACCCCGCTTTCCCATCATTCTGCCCTCTATTACAGCACATTATTATTTTTATAATGGAGGAAATTATTCCATCAAGTGGCAAACGTAAATATTTAGGAGTGTATTTAAGCAAAGACTTAGGAATGGGAATTACATGTCGACTACGTGGTTGGTAAGGCATTTAAGTCAATACACTGAGTAATGAGGAATCTCAAGGGAAGTAGCAGTTCAACGAAAGAATTGGCCTATAGAACCATTGTAAGACCCAATTTTGGAATATGCCACTGATATTTGGGACCCATGTAAAGTAGGACATATTAAAAAAGAAGAAAAAGTACAACGGAAAGCTTCCAGGTATGTGTTAGGGAGGCATAAAAGGAAGGACAGCGTAATGTTAACGATGCCAAAATGGCAGAGTTTAGAGAGCAGAAGAAAACTGAACAGGTCATGCGCAATATAAATAAATCACCAACGGAGAAAAAGGATGGAATGAATTAAAACAAAAACTAGAGAAACCACACTCCACCTCGGCAAAAACGACCATCGCCACAAGATAAGGTGCAGGGTCCAAAAGACAAAAGACTGCTAAGTTTTCGTTCCTAAACAGATGTATTGAAGAGTGGAACGGGTTACCTGAGGAAATTCTCAAGCCCTTTCCCAAATCCCTACAAACTTTTAAGTGAAAATGCAAGGAGTATTTGATTAATTATTCAATCCTGTGGATGTTAATTGTTTTCTTTTCTGTAAATGTTAATTGTTCTTTGTGGATGTGAATTGTGTTTTATAAATATCCATGTGTTTTTTTTAACGTACAAGGGGTCTTTTTGTATACTATTTCCTTTGTAATTGTGGCGCATGGGCCATATTCATGTCAATGCCACCCGGCTTGTAGCCGACTTGCAATTTTCTACCCCTAAATGAATAAATAAATAAAATAAATAAATAAAAATTTAGCCAATTAGAACAATTTTCAAATGAAATAGCGTATTTATGGCTAACGTGTTTGAATCGATTACATTTTTAAAAAGAATATCTACGATTACTTAAGCTAAAAATTATCGTGCTTTGGTGACTTTCACCACGGCTTTTGTACTCTTGACACTTACAGACATTTAGAACACCATGACTTGACATCCATTTAGGACAATTTAAAATAAAAAATGAAGTATTTATGGGTAACTTGATTTCATCTCCCACTTTTTTAAATGAATATATATTCGACGCCTTAAGCTATAATTAATTATGCTTCAGTGTCTTACACCATGGCTATGGTACTCTTGACACTGGCAGACTCTTAACCACTTAAAACAATTTGAAATGAAATAGCGATCGTCAGGATATTCCCTTTCCGACTCTCTATTGACTGCGACCCCCAAGGTTAATCCTTTTTGGAGTCTCCTCCCTCCCCTCTCCATTCCCCTCACCAGTCCCTTATGAATTCAGTATTGACCTTTCAGATGAAGAGAGAGACGGGAGATAGGGATCCCATTTGATCTTCCTTTGAAAGTCTCACCCCACACACCGCGTAAAGGGAGAGTTTCGAAAAGGAGGGAGGGCGGATGCGAGAAAGATGAATTTCTGGCTTGAAGGGCTTCAAACAACCCAAAAGGGCGATCCAGACTGCCGTCAAGCAATCTATATAAAGGCCACTCTGCACGATGACGTCATGACGAATAACACTCCTTACGTGCATGATGTCATGCATGAGTTTGTGAATTATATCATCGGAAAAGAAATTTGTATGCATGACGGAATCATGGTGCTAATTTATAGGGTAGGTAATACTATAGGGTAGGTCGTTACGTAACTCTGTCTTTTACCGATACCTGTGAGATGCGATATGTAGTTCTCCTACTTCTACTTCTACGCAAGTTACCCTGCAAACCACCGCAAGGGGGTGTGGCAGGGGATGGACCACCAAAAAACATTCACATGTACTCATGAATGAAGTCACTCGCGTGCAAAACAAAATAGCAGAACATCATCCACCGGGACAATGTTAGACTCATCCCTAAGAACATGCGTGAAAGCAACTACAAATGCTGTCACAAAGTGCAAGGTCCAAACGGGAGGGTTCTTGCCCTTCTAAATTATCAAAGTATTTTCACGCATGACTAAC
>WURS02042258.1:0-11224 GCA_011762765.2 Rhinocypha anisoptera
TTCTCTCCGGCAGACCCGAGAAATGGCCGGCCGTTTCCTGTCGTGTGGTATACCAGTCCTTGGCACGGTACGTGTCACTTTTTTTGGGTGATTAATCGGCTGATTCGGATGAATGCTAACGGACTTTTACCGGGCAGCAACTGCTATTCAACACGTTTGTATGGCTAAGGCATTGGTACGAGAGCATGACTTACAAGTCATGCACATGGGACCCGAGTCAGACCGGCACACAAGAAGAATGAAGGTAACGTCTTCTAGAATTTCCGTTGTTTTGTTCTAATTTTCTGTATTCGTATTCGACTTGTCAATCTTTATTTCACGCGGACAATAATATTGACGATCCGTACAGGAAGAAGTTATGGAGAACCTCAGTGTTCTGTTCGGGATTGCGCTTTCGGCGGACGACGATCCATCCGCACGTACCATGGCGTGCCATGCTCTCTGCGCTTGTACGTGCGATAATTTCCCTTGTCCGAGACTCTCGGAATTTTCTCGTTTTCCGTGACGCATTGAAAAAAAAAAAAAAAAAAAACAACTAACGCAATATCCGCAGGCGGTTCCTGGATTCGCGATCCCCAAGCGCAAAGCTTCCTCCTGGATCTTCTTCGCAGAACAGAAGCTGAAAATGGCTGGCCCTGGGCCTTTGTGATGCAAAGACTAAGTCAAGATTGGCGTCTGACTGTCAGATGATCTGCAGACGACAAGGGGGGATAAACGCCCAACGGCTTTACTGCATATTTTACCGCCGGCGGTGCATGCAGGAAGCACTAGTCGCTGTTTTTTGTGGGGAGGTATTTCCTTTTCTGTCGTTCCCACATCACGTTAACCAGCTCCTCCATTTACTGGAATGCTAGCGTTGAGCTCATCGAGCGAGTGGGTGACTCGCAGCCACGCCCATCTCGGTTAACCTCCCAGCGTCAATCATCGGACAAGCAGGCTTAATCGGGCATTAGACTCGGTCTTAGGGCGATTTTGCGCACTGTTGAGCCTACTTTATTGTGGGGCCCAAATCGGGGGTCGCCGACTCGGGGAAAGGTCGAAAACGCGGTCATTTCTCTTACTGTCGTCTGTCTTTTCTCCTCATGGTCTCCTCACGACCCATAGCCTCCTCATGGCAGAGGAAGATCACCCCATATCATTACGGAGTGCAGACGGACGGAGTACGCGGAGTACGGAATACGTAGTACACACGTACTGCAGATAAAGCGCGCTGATTACGATCACGTTGGCCCATCCGGACATCTAGCTGGTACTATCCAGTATCCACGGACGACAGACACTATTGTCTTGCTCCGTACTACTATTGCCAGAGAGCGAGAGCATTTTCTCATAGTTGGTGGACCGATCCATTCATAAGATTATTGCACCTGAAGGGAATCCCGATTGCTGTTTACCGCCGTGGAGCCCGGCTTATATATCACGGTGGAGTAACTAACTACGTATATAATCTGGGTCTGGGTCTGATAGAGTACACTACTCCGGAAGTAGATAGTGCTACGTGCTTTTATTGGTTGGTGTATAATATTTTCTCCGATTGTGAGGGAGTCCTAATAAGATAGAATTGTGTACAGCTATTAAGTTACCTTTTCCGCTTTCTTAGATATACCTCGAGTACGAAGACAGCAAAGAAGTTAGTAGAAACAGAGGACAAATTTGCATAGAGATCTTACCTGAAAATATAATCTCTTGTCTTCACGATCTTCAGACATCGAGCCATCTATGTCCAAATATATTTATATATCCCGACGAGCAGTGTCTAGCCCTAGTGCACTCAAACAATCAACAACTTCAGGATGTACCATCCATTGTCAAATAACCGGATAATGTCTCTGACAGATTGCTGTAGCTTTTTTCTTTTCTTTTCTTTTCTTTTCTTTTTTTTTTTTTTTTTTTGAAAATATTTGGTATCTTTGCTAGCTGCTAGCAGTCCCAATTGGAGAGAAGCTCCACTGGATTACATAAAAGAAATAACCATGAATATGAACGTCAGCTCTCGGTCTCTTCCATTAAACATATACTTCACCTTATGGGGCCATAGACATGCTAAATGGGCGGCTGGTAACGTATGATAAATGCCGTTGGATTCGAGATATGGTAGGATTTAAATGGCGACGTATTATATGCACCGGCATTGTCACAAAGCTCGTTCTGGGAATATACAATGAGAACAACCCCTCCCTTTCAACAATAGCTGACTTGTCCCTTAATACTTTTAAAGTAAGTTAAAGCCAGCTCAGTATTAGATGACCTGCGGTCGGATTAGGGCACTCGGAATGAGGTCCTTGGCGTTTATGGTGCTAGTAAACCCATCCGGTCTTTGTTAAGCATTGGCACGGGCATTCCCAAGAACTACTAGTTTGGTGTTACAAAACGGCGTGACATCTTTGCGTCTTCTCTTCCGGACCCTACTTGATGCATATGCACTATTACCCAAGATGATGAAATACTGGAGGCTCAATATCGGCCGTGCAATGTCCGGTTAGCCGGACCCCAACGTGCCTTACAACGAGAAGCCCCGCAGGTTTGGATGACACTCAGGGTATTGACGAGTTTCTGGAGTGGACAACCGAATACATTAAAATGCAGGATGATCTAATCCGAAGGTGTGCCGGCACGATACCGAAAAAGGCAGAATGGAAAACACCATTATCTGGAATATCTGCAAACGCAGCCTCTCGCTAGAACCTCGCTCAGGTAATCGGGCCACTGTTGGCACACTCATTTGCAAGTAAAGCCACACGCAGAGTCTTGTGGTCTAAGTTGACATCAACATCTTCGATATTTCAAGTGAGCTCTCTGGTTCGAAATACCACAACAGGTCATTATGTTCGTATTCGATACAGAATGGATATCAATTCTTTATTTTTTTTTTGAGCCATATAGTACTTTATGCCCACTCAGCGCTACTTATTCATTCCCCGCACCAGACCTAGTATTTGGGCCCAAGTTTCAGTGGGATCCATACCAGATTGAAACCCTGGTGCCAAGGTGATGAAAGTCGACGAACAGATTGGCATGCGGATGCCAGGGGACATGTTGCTTGTGGATGATGTTGTTACAGGCTGTTGACCAAATCCAAAACGGGCGTATCTAAAAAGACTGAGAGGAAACTTAGATTCGCTACATGGCGGCTGCCTCCTACGTGAGTCTTGATTCTGTCCAGTGATGTGTCTTTTTATATAGAAATGGGTGACAGATGCAGACAAGTGAGGGCAAGATATCAGAGGAAAAAAGGTACTGGTGGTATTTTGGCCTGGATGAAAGCGACTGGCACTGAAACGACGTTGCAAGTTGCGACGGGAAAAAGCTATTCTAACGCAGATAACCATTCTAGTACAGATGGTTCAGGAGGGTGCTGGGCTGTCATATTCACGCAGGTGCAGGGTGACACCCGCTCTAGCCCTAATCCGAGGGGTCTGCATCGGTATTACCAATTACCAAGTACAGTACTACCTACACACATGCCATATGCGACACAAGTACCCATGCATATATGTATTTGTCTGTAATCGAATGAATACTATTTGCTGTCAGCCAAACTCTGCATATACTCTGCATCTTGCCAATGAAATGCGGCGTTGACGTCAGCACGGACTTTGTGGTTAACTACACCTTTCTTCTCGAATCTCGTCTCTACTCTTTGCAATCAAAAACATAAACACAGTAACCATGTGGGCAGTCAAATCTCCAACAAACGAACCATTCGTCTACTCCTTCTTCGGCATTCAATATTCTACCTCTGGAGAAACACCTTCCGAGCCCCAGCGCTCCCTCATCTCAACCTTCAACACCCTCCTCCACTCATCCAACAACATCGATAAACCCATTCAACCCTCCACAGACCCAACAACCCAAACCCAGACTCAAATATGGCTCATCTACTGGTCCTCTCCCACCCAGTATGAGAAATGGTGGTCGTTCCCGCCATCACCAGCTTCTGGGCCACTCTCCCCGACAACGCGGGCATGTATCGTGAGGTCCTGACGATACCGTGGAGTCGCACGCAGTTCGCCACAAACAAGAAAGAGCCCGTGGTTGGTATGGGGAGTTTGAGTTCTAGACCGTATGTTTCGGTTTTGGATAAATCAGGGTATTGGGGTGTTATCGGCATCGGATTCCTGAGATGGCGCATGGGGATCCGCTCGACTCGACATTGAGGGAGCCCCTTAGTACCAGCACTACTAGTACTCCGGCAGAGGGCAGAATCCGGCTTGGACGTGTGAAACTAGCCGGGGTGCCGGAGAACATCACTTTCGTGGTCGAAGGACAGGACCATTCGCGAATCACGCCCGAGGAAAGAGACTACTGGTTCGAGAATCTCAACGGGCTGGCCACGCAGTGGATGCAAGATTTAGCCAATGCCAGCCCAAAAGAAGGCATGGTAGATGCGCGGTTTTGCTACGATCCCGACAGCGGAATATTCCAAACCGGACAGCCGGAATCACAAAACTACCACCGCAAAGTGCAGCTATTCTACTTTCTGGACTTCGGACACATGCTGAAACTCGGGATGAAGAATAGAGCGTATGTCAATCTACGGAGGAGATTCCTCGACGCGTATGGTCCTGGTGGCGATATGAGTGAGAAGGGGGAGATTCAGTTATGGGTGGAAACGAGTGTGTTGAAGGCTGGGGGTGTGGATTGTGAGTATGTTGGGTGTATGGAGGGAACGGGTCTTCAAGGCCTTGTCAAATGAATAGCATACTAGGGTTGGGGGGAGGTAGGCTTTGATTTCTGTTGCCATAGTAGGGTTATGTTTTTTTCTGTCTATATTGCTTGTCGACATACTCTGTACTCCAACATATAAGATGTCGGCTGCAACCGGCTCGGAGTTGCACACGCTATTTCATGATTAGGGCTAAGCATGGTATGTATAACAGAACCTATCTACACCTCCATACTCCAGAGTAAACGCGACTACCAAAACATATTCCCATCAGCAGCAAACGGAAAATTAAAAAACCCATCGCCAAGAATATTCATATTCCCCCACGCAAGCAGGTCCGAATCAAAGCCTGCACTTGCACCGAGCTGGACGCCTAGTTCAGGGGCGAAGATCTGTGTGTTTGTGGTGGGGTTATCTTGGTATGTTGTTGTAGCTGTGGTCGTAGGATTAGTAGAGTATGAGGTTTGATAAGGGTATTGCATCCATGGTTGTTGTTGTTGCGGTTGTTGTTGTTGGTGGTCGGTCGTTCCCCCTGGGAGTGGTTGCGAGACGAGCGAGCCCACAGAAGTAGGAGGCTGCATTGCTTCACCACCACCACCACCATGAACCATCTGCTCCGTCTCCCCCCGACTATTCTTCCCCATAGCAACCTCACTAAGCAAATGCAGACCCTCACAATGCGAAACTCCCCTAACAGTCTCAATCTCGCCATCCCCACCACCAACCCCCGCCAGTGCCTCCTTCAGTTCTGGATTTTGGTCCTTCTGCTTCGCGAACCAGATACGCAGCAGATCGAGGATGACGGCGAACTTTCCCGGCGTGCGGCCACCCGGGAGGTCGCTGGCGGTTTTGTAATGCTCGACGACACGGTCGAGGTACCATTCTGCCTTTAGGCTGGAGGGGTCGATGACCTGGCTGATTTGGGTTTCTGGGCCGGTGACGATGGCGTAGATCCGGATTAGCGCAACCACGGCGTACGACGCACGCGCGAGGACGTAGGTTGGGAGGCTGAGGAGGTCGCGGGTGGGCATTGACAGAACTATATCCAAAGATTGGTGCACGCAGGTGAGGCAGGTGCTTAGGGCGGTGATGTAGGCGATGCTGGTTGGGCTGGGGTGGTCTGTGTCGGTGAGTTTCTGGTCGGTGGTCGAGTCGATGTGCATGGTTGGTTCGTGGATATAGGTGTTGAGGAGGTAGTGGGTTTGTTTCATGGTTAGAGAATATAGCTCCGTTGGTGTTTCTCTTCTCCACTGCTCTAATTGCTTCTCCAGGACTCGCAGTGTATACTGAACCTTTGGATCGGAAAACGTGGCATTTGAGTCTGGCTCGTCGCAGGAAAAGTGAAATCCGACTTCTTCCGTAAGTTGGGCCAGTCTCGTCCATCGAATCAACGCTTTATCAGACGGTAAGGCATCCGGCGATGTTTCCAGGATCTCAATACATTCATCCATGTACGGATGCCAGCGGACCAGCGGGACTCGTCGTAGGGCCGAAGCCACTCTAAACACAAATAATCAGTGAAATCTTTCAAAGCCCCGAGGAAGAAAGGGGACCTACTGCACAGAAAGATAATAGCACCCTAACCAAGTCCTCCTCGTCTCCGGAGAATCCAAATCCAGCGAAAACGCCTTCTTCCCCACCCAGTCCCTCATGATATTAAACGGCTTCCTAGCCGTTTTCGTCCGTCGAGACATCCCGATATCAATAGCCAAGGTAATGGCCATATTGATCAACTGGTAGAATTTGAGCTCCTCGTAGCGATCAGGCGGGAGATACCACGTGCTAGTGAGTACCATGGCCTGCACCAGCTCGAGGGACTTGTCGCCTTTGACAACCATGCGCTCTGCGAGGATCTTCCAGAACTCGTCGAAAAGGGAGACCTGTATATCGGGCTGGATCGGACCGATTGCGACGGCGAGGATGGTGTGAAATAGCACGGGCTTGCTCCGACGGATATCGTGGATCTGGGTTCCGGGGGGGAAGGCCACAATCGGGAGTTGAGGGGTCATTTCGGTCACGTAGTAATCGAAGGCCTGAGAAGCTGCTTCCAGAGAAACAAGACCTCTGTCAATCGCATCGACGAATCCGCCGTCTCCTCCTGATTCTATTCCTGATCCTGTTTCCTGTGCACCAGACGGCGCTCGCCATTGTTTCGTATGAGGATTAGATCGATTCGGATACAACATAGCCGGAAGCATAGAAGGTCCAGGGCCAGGTGTACTTTTCTCTTCTTTCACCTCCCCATTCAACCTCCGTTTAGTCCCCGGAGATTCAAATCCAGATCCAGAATCCTCACTCTGCTTAGCCCCAATCCACCTCCTCGTTGATCCCACACCAGCCCCTAAACCATCCTGCTGCGACACAAACCCTGCTCCATGTCCAGGTCCCTGGGTAAACCCCTGCCCCTGTCCAGTAACCAAACTCGACGTCAAAGCATCAATCTTCCTCTCCAACTCCGCAACCCGACTATCCGTCTTCTTCGGCCTCTTCCTCGACGGCGCAGTAACAACACACCGCCGTCCTATTTTCGCGCAGCGCTTACATCCCCCTCCACGTCCGGGGCCGGCGTTGGGATCCGGTTCGCAGCGGACTTTCAGCTGACGACAGGCTTCGCATGCGCGCGGGCGTTTGGGGTCGTCGGGGTCGTGGTCGTGGTCGTGGTCATCGTTGTGGTGGGGGGTAGAAGCGGAGGCAGGGGTATTTATTCCAGCATATATAGTGCCGAGGGATCCAGGTCCCTGACTGTAGCTGACTCCGTGTCCGTGGCCATGGCCCAGGTTCAAAGTCGGGGGATCAGTATATACAGTCTGAGTCCGTGTGGCGTCGGTGGTAGCGGTAGTGGGATGTCGCACATCGGAGCGGTTATGTGAATGCGGGCCTTGGGTGCGAAGACGGGGGTGAATGTCCATCGCAGCAGTAGACTAATGCATCCAGTTTCTAGTCCAGTCTGGTCGAATATTCTCTATGCTGGGCGATGCAGTACAATGTATTCTGTAGTTACTGTACCTGCGGCGTTGGTGACAGTCGGCGAACGGCGGTCGGGGCCCGGAGGAGCCGATGGCCGTGATCGATAAGATGCCACGTGACTGATATGAAGATAAAGTGGATGCAGAAGATATGTGCCATGGTAGAGGATATGCGGTGGTGATGGAGATGTGTAAACGAGGCTGATGTGGCCGGCAGAACTCGAGAGTCGAAGATGAAGCCCTAACTTATTTTATCCCAACTCTACGCAAGTACAAATGTCTCGAACCGAGCATCAACTCCAGCCCAAATCTTGAGGAAGGTGCGCCCAAGTCCAACACGCTTGCTAATTCCATCGTATCCTGTTTCCACAATCATCAGACTGACAGTAAAAGCTATGTAGGGCCCGACGTCCTTTTGGTTTTTGAGATGATGATGATGTTGGAGACCAGAGAAGCATCCGGAGTGCCCAGAAAGATCGGAGGCTTCAGACCCGTCCAGATCCTGATGGGCCTCGTTATCAGTAGAGTACCCAGAGCCTGCGGCGTCTCCATATACCCCAACGGCTTCATCGAACACATCGACATCAATGTAATCCCGGGAGTCCAGAGCTTGTTCCTGAGAGTCACGCGACAGCAGTGAATGCTTGTTGAATGCAGATCCATTCTCATACGGATCTTGGCCCTGTAAGTCCTCCATTGCCTTGTAGGATACTGAGAGAGCAAGAGCATGGAACGACGAAGTAGGTCTGCGCTTGCTAGTGTCCCGAAGTCTGTGCAGATCAGTGCTTCCCGGGCTCAGGCATCCCAGAACATCGCCATCAAATGTCTTTAATCTGATGGAGGAATACCCATCGGGAGGATCGGGCGTAAATATGAGCTCTACTTGTATGGACTGAGTATGTATGAGGATGTGGCCTGGCTGGCGTGCGCGTAAGACAGTGTCGGGGGGGAACTTCAGTTCCACAGCTGAGTCTATATGCCCTATACCAATGGCTTCGTCACGCAAGTGATCAAGCGACGGCCATTTTTTCATGATTACATTCTGTTGCTCCTGCCATGTTCTCCTGACTTGGAGAACATCTGGCAGTTTTACCGAGAAGCAACCCTCTTTCCAAGCTTCTGTCACCGCGACGGCGGCTAATCGCTCAAATGCCATTGTTCGCCACTCTGAATTGCTTTTTGATGAATAGTTCAGGATTCGTAATGAGGTTTGGTCATGGTCTGCTGATGCGATGGCCCATAAAGCTAGTGAGCCTGCGGGCTCCTCATCGTCCCACAGCAGAATTCTGGACGTCATGGAGATCCACGACCATGTTGGGTATAGGGTATCTTTCTCTGGATCTCTCATTATGCCTTCATACTCCCCGGACCAGTGGATTGCATGGTTGAATTCTTTAAAGGGTACCAACGGGAGTCCGTAATAATGATTGGAGCCGTAGTGGGAATTGAGTATCCCAACAAATGCATTGAGAATATCGGAGGGAAAGGACAGGTCTCTGGACATATAATCTTGCAATAATTCCCCAAATGAGGAGTTCAGTCTGAACCTGTGCCTTTGGCCATATATGTGCGTAGGATCCTTTCTTCGGGTGTTGGGACTCTCATCGCAAACATCAGAGCCATGCCCACATTCGTAAAATACTCCAGTGTCCGAGAAGAGCAATAGCCGACGTGAAAGGAAGCCTTCCTGGAATGTCCAGGCACGCGTGATCCATCTGCTTGAGTCTACATTTTCAGAATACGTCTCGCTCTCCCTCAGCATGAAGATTCCTTGTGTTGTTATGGTATATGCATGTCGGTGTGTGTCTGACACTCCTGGGAGCCCACATGATACACTATCACCTGCCAGGGCCACCAGTGTCACAAATGCATCACTGTATATCTTATCCATAGCATTCAGTTGCACTAGCTTGTCCTCCTTTCTATCTTGAAGGATGCAAAGCTGGTCAACCCATAGATATGGGATCTCGAGTTTGGTGCAGGCAACAATGGCGTCACGGATAGTTGCTGGTAGAGGACTTTGAAAGATGACCCCTTCTTCGTTGAGACTTGAAATGTTGTCTGTAGTTGCTTGCAGAGTCAAGCTCGATACCTGACCCCACACATAGCTTAATGCAGCATATTTGCAATGGGGTTTGGGGGGAGCATCAGAAACACATCCTTTACGAACATCGACGAGTCGAAATCCAGGGGCTGGAGGAGCCAGGGAAGGCACAGGGCACGTATCATGATGAATAGCGTGACACTTCTTTAGCCAAGCAGAAACACGATTCCAATCAACTACTTCACCAACTCCCCAGTTGAATGTTAATTTATGTTCTTCCCAGTCTGGGCCCATGGCAGTCGCAAGAAACGAATGTTCTTGAATAGAAATGTCGGATTCATCATCTTCCTCATCTGGTTCCACTGTTCGCTGAACACCCTTTGGAGAGGGTTGTTGGGCTTCTTGGTTTCGTAAGCATTGAGTTGAAGTTTTTTTTTTGTTTTTTTTTTTGTTTTCTTCTTTTCCATGGGGGAATCAGATGGGTGCCTACCTGGCAAATCTGTAGAGAGCTGGACGGCAAACCCCCACTCGCCCTCCTCTGGTGAAAGAGTCAAGTAAATATTGGCAGCCGCCTTAGTGTTACCACGAAATGACATGGTTTGACAGAATGCATGACAGGCAGTGCATCTTCCTGCTTGTTGTTGCAGGTCCCCAAGGCTGCCTAGTCGCAGGATGATTCTTCTTAAGCCCAATTCATTGGGTATTGATGATGATTCCCCATTTCGCTGATTGGCAGACCCAGTCTCATGTGCTGGCACGCTTCACACAGGGATTCAGCAGAAACGTCTGGACATTTCCGGCACTTCTCATGAAAGCATCGTCTCTGGACCTCGTCCCATTCTCGCTTGCTTCGTGGGTTGCCGTTCTGTATTTCGTACCAGATGAGGCATGAGCATAGCAAACAAGGGGCGGCTGATCTCCCATTCAAGACTTTTGTGGGAACACCTGTATTAAAATCTTGGGTTCTAGTCATGCTGATAGAACTAGAAAAAGGTGAACAGGACAGCAGGCTGTCTCTGGTTAGGTGCGGGGTGGGTTATAACCTTTTCATGCTTGATTTTCGGGACCCCCCGCACTGCCAATAGTGCCTGGCTAGTTAAATATATCCCATCACAAAACCCCGAAGTTCTTTCTAACCCTTGATTGATGATTCTATGGATTGATAGATATAATGAATATATTTAGATGAGATTCATTCTGATCACTAACAGCAAACAACTCCGACCCAGACATCAGGAGTATATAAACCATATCCAACCAAGATACTTCATAAAAAGAACGACCCAAGGCAAAGAGGTATACTGCAGTTCTAAAGCGCAACGCCAATAAGAGATCAACTCTGAAAACCAAAGGACCGTTAAAAAAGGCTCAAGAGACTTTATGCACCGGACACTCCTTCCGCCTCTCAAACCACTCCACAATGCATCGTTTGTGGAACTTGCACAAACACTCCAGTCGAACCAGCGGCTGCCCAACTTCATATTCCTCCATGCAGATCGTGCACTCCTGCGCTCCGGCATCGTGGTTCAGACAATCCTTCTCGGTTGC